>JASSUY010041790.1:0-79370 GCA_032466535.1 Forpus xanthops
GAAAGGGGGAGAAGAACTGAAAGGATGCAACTCCCACAGTTTGACATAAGAACAGTTCAGTAACTAAGGTATAACACAAATCACTGCTGCTACCACCAATAACAATGACCAGGGAAATATAAGGGAAGAGGACAGAGCTGCTCACCACTCGACGATCAAGCTGTGAACTGAATTCTTCTGGGTTCCTGCCCCCAGATGTAAAACTGAGCATGATGTACTGTGGTATGGAGCACCTCTTCGGTCAGTTTGGGGCAGGTGCCGTGTTTCTGCTTCCTCCCAGCTTCTCCTCCTCCCTGGCAGAGCATGAGACTCAGAAAGTCCTTGGTCAAACCAAAGCATTCTAAGCCATAACTATAAACACTGGTGTTATCAGCCCTGTTCCCAAGCCAAAAATCAAAAACACAGTGCCACACCAGCTACTACTTAAAAGGAAAAATGACTGCTGCTGCTGAACCCATGACACATTAAGTCCACCTCTTCTAACGGTGTACTCACCATTGTATATAAAAAAAACTGTCAGTGGCAATTTGGCCAGACTACTACAAAGAATCATGGCATTAATATTTGTTAGTGTTATCTGTTCACAGCATCCCTTTTCAACAAAACTGATCAAACAAGATACGATAAGAAATACATCCCCATGGGTGTGAGTCCAAATAACAAATACAGTGCTTATTTTTATATAATTATCACACTTGTAGTAACTGTAGACTTAAGTAATGCTTTACTAAAGTAAAGCTATGTTTAGCCTGAATAATGCTATAACCTATTAAACAGGTTAAGAAAGATTTTCTTAAAACCAAAAAAAATATAGCCATCCTGTATCAGAAGCGACAAATTGAGAGATGTTTTCTCTAGGGGGGTGGAATGGGAGAGCATATACCTTTGAAAGGCTTTGAAGTTTTAAGCACAGATCCAAAAAAAGTATCTTCATTTTCCTGTAGTCTACTTATGGTAAATATTTCTGCACATACAGTAGTAATTCTCATGGAAAAAAAAAAGTGTTTATAGAAAATATTTAGAATTTACTTATTATATAATTAGTTGTTATAATTAATAACAGCTTTCTAGCAGACCTTTTTGTTATGGCGATCCATATTTATTTATAATTATGATCCTTTAAAACCATGAAACCCAGATTTCTGGCCAAATCTGATATCATGCTTTTATGGTAAAACTGGACATCATCATCATACTCTACGTAAACTGCTAAGTTTGTACTATAAAAAAAATAGAGTAGGTTCCTAATTAAAACACAAGATTAGGAATAGAGAGGTGGTCGTTTCTGGAGGCCTTGGTTGTTTCTCTGAACCAAAGCCTTCAATTGTCCATTTTCTGCAGTTTTTAAACGTATTCCTGAAGTCCAACATAATTTTTAATCTTAAGTATACACCTTACTTTTTTACTGCTCTCTCTGGATAAAAAAAAAAAAAACCAGACAAAGTGGGTATGGCCTTTGGCGAGTCTCTCCCTCACGGTGTATGTGCAGCTTACTCTTTGTAATTGCTACACATGAGTTTGTCCTTATGAAATGGTAGCTCATCTGACCAGGTGTTTATTGGATATATTGAAAACACATGTTCTGCTCTTTATGTTTACCTTCCAGTAATCTCAAAGTATTTTACAGAACTCCAAAATGCTACATTAGTTTAAGGAATTGGGCACACTTAGTAAGTATATACTTGACAATTTTTCAATTGCAAAAATATTTTGGTTCTCATGTCATTTCATAATCTGATAGAATCACTGATGACCATGTAGATGAATAAATCGTCTCCCTTGATCTCAGAGGGATTCTGAAGAGCAGATCAGATGAGGTGCATTTCTCAGTGACAACTATTTTAAATTCTGACATGTTATCATGTTTCCTTTAAACCATCTTTGACAAAAGCGTGAGTTCCACTTCCTCCTAACTAGGTTAAGAAAAAGATATGGTGATGTCTTGCTTCCTCATGTAGATCGCTAAGGAAGTAGTTTGTTAAACAAACAAAAATTTTCAAATACAAATACTTTTAGTGACTAGCAAATAGCTGTATCTTTATTAAGTTATTTATGAATCTTCACAGTAGGTTTTGATTATGACCTTCCAAGTCAGTTATCCAGACAGGCATTTTTCTCAGGCATAAGGATACAGCCCACATTTTTTCCATTTGAACTGAAAATAATTCCTAAGGACATAGAGACAGACTTTGGGTGTTAGACCATGGTATATAGTGCTCTATAACTTTTCCCCCACATATTTGTCTCTCTGTGTGTCTGCTGTATTCAACACAGTACATTTATGCAGATTTATATTTGAGATAAATGTTGAGATCATAAAAGCACAACCTTTCAGTAATTACAATAAATCTATCTTCATTCAAAAAAGATATCAACAACAAAACACTAGCTTTGTTAATCAAGCAGATTAACTGGTAGAAAGAAAACTTGCCTTAAGTCAGGCACTAGACTGGGAAACTTAAATTTAGCTGTATCATGGCAGTAGAATTCATTAATGCTTGAACAGGTCTTCGGATGCCTCAGTTCATCACCTGTAAAATGAAACAAAAATCTCACAGCCGTGTCAGAAATTTCTTAAGATGTCTGCAAAGAAAAGGTATAACAGTATTGGGAAACAGATGCCAAAAAAGTCAGATTGAACAAACAAGATCTGTTGCCGGATTGTTACCACATCCAGACTATGTGTTATACAAAGAGTTTATCTGCACAGCCAGGAAACTCATTAAGTTTTCAGCTACAGAGTTTCTATAGTTAGTGCCATAGAAATCATGGTTATAATATTGTGTTATAAGGGCACAGCACTAAATGTCATTGCAACACCACTAGCTCAGCAGAAAGTGGTATAACAGAAGCAGTCATTTTTCAGGTTATTTCTTCAGATACAAGAGACAGATTTTTGATCCATGGATTATTGAGAGCCAAAAAAAGATGTCTTGAAGGACATCTGCACCTTCAAAGGTCTCCCTTTGGATGACTCGTTTAGGGGAAGGAGAGTGATGTAATGGCCCAATGGTTCAGCCATAACTTTGAGGTAGATGTGCTTAGACCCTGTGTTTTTAATGAGCTCCCGAAAGAAAACCAAACCACTTTAAAGCTCAAAATAGCCAGGAAGACTGGTATACTTAGCTTTTTAAATACAGGAAATCCAAAGTGACTAGAGGAGATGGAATTGAAATTAAAAAGATTTATACACAGCTTTCCCTGACCCACTGCATCCTGGTAAGTATATTCCTTCCAGGTAAGATGGCAGTAGACTCAGTGGATTTCAGATTTGCATCAAACCCCTCCCTTCCCAAAGGAGATTTGTATGTTCCCTTTGAAGGTCACCTGGCAGCTCCCCAGTGCATCAGATCCTTCTCTCATCAAGCTGCAGCCTACCTGCTTTTTTTGGCAGTCCCTTAGCAGACTCATTCATGCAATATGAAAGATACCTTAGGAACCTTCCATCTCCTACATCAGCTCCACAATCCCATTGTCTTAAAAGGACTAGGCGTGATTATGAGAAAAAGGCAGGTGAAAAAAAAAAAAAAAAAAAAACTTTATATAGCAAGAAAGGCACAGCATGGTGTTATTTTATTAATTTATGAAATTTTATTATTAAATTTAATGCTGTAATACATCTGGCTTTTTCCAAATACATCCTTGGTTTTTCACTCAAGATCTTGCCTTGGCAGAGTTTAAGAATTCTGCACATTTGCTTAGAATTTCCAGATGTCTTTCAGCCTGCTCCTTACTAGAATGCAGGACTTCCAGAAATGCCACTCATGCAGATCACCTTTACAATGCATTCACTGAGGAGCTGATAGCTTGAACATGGCAACAGTGCACAGTAAATTCAACCCATCTGGAAAGTCCTGCGACGAAACACAAAAAAACCAACCAAACAAACAAAAAAAAAAACAATAAAAGAGCCATACTTATTCATAAAAAGGCAATATGTTAACAAACCCTCTCAATGATTTGGGCTGAGCATCTCTGATACAGCGTTTTACCTTGCAAAATCTGACTCACAAAATCATAGTCATAGAATGGTTTGGGTTGAAAGGAACCTTAAAGACCATCTAGTTCCAACCCGCCTATCACAGTAAAGAATTTCCTCCTAATATCTAATCTAAATCAACCATCCTCCAGTTTAAAGCCATTACCCCTTGTCCTGTGACTACATGCCCTTGAATAAAAGCAAGATCTACCAAAGACATGCTATGTAAAACCTGGGTCTGGAGCAGATCCAGGAGTACTTCAAAGGGGAAAGAGAGATCAGCTTAAGCCTAAGTAGAGCATCCAGACCATTAGCCCTCAATTTTTCTTGGATTGAATGTTGAAAAATGCAGTATTAAAGGATTCCTGTGTAAAAGAATTCCTGAAAAAAAGTTAGGAAGAGACCAGGCTGTTGACATTGGCTTTCACATCCTGCAACTTTATTACAACAGAGAACTGAGGTACTATTAATATATTTAAGTGTTGACCTCATAGCACTTTCCAGTATTGAAGGCAATAAATGTCTCACACTGCAATAATAAACACATAAGCTATGAATACTTATAAACTGCAGGAGATATGGATGCCAAATATGCAGTGAAAACCAAACTAGGATTAATGAAATTCTACTGGATTAAAAAAATAACAAATAAAAAAAAAAATAAAAAAAAAAAAACAGTGAAAAAAGGGGTGGAATTTTTCATAGGTTTATTATTGTTATATGTATAACTTATAACTGTATTAAGATCATTTGTTTCTTTCCAACTCATCATTGAGTGAGGTTTTCACTGGTTCAGGAGATATTGGTGCGAAAAATCAGATTACTCTAGATTTCAACATAGTAAAAGTATATTTGCAAAGTTCTCTGAAATCATGATCTAAGCTACAGCACCCAGTGCAAGCAAAGATGAAGAATTCACATTTTGACACATATTCAGGTCATGGTCAGAGTTGTAACTCTTCATTCAATGCACTGCAGTGCTGCCTCTATTTATGGAGTTGCCCTTCCTATTATCCAGTGTAAGTGGAATTCTCCATAACACAAAGATTTCAAAGTGCTACAGCAGGTCATTAATACGAGTGACATGTTTAGAGAAGACCTACATTGTTCCTGCCTTCCTTCTAGCTCTTTGTTTATTCAGACCCTGGGCTATACAAGGAGGCTCCATTAACTGCTAGCTCCCATGTGAGAAGCACACGCTGCCTCTTCTGTGCATGCATGTCACAATTTGGTGGGATGATAGCTCCCTAGGAATAATGGTCAGCAATAGATACTTTGTGGAAGAAATAGCTCTTGAACTATCTAATCTCATCTCCAACTTTGTATTTTCACCTCTAGTTGTGACTTTTTAAACTTGCCACTTATATCGGGAGAATAAATACAGCTACTTCATTGTTGGCAGTATTATGTGATAAGCCTAGGCAACAGGCCAACAAGTCGCACAGCTTCTAAGTCAGACATCTAAGACAGAAGCAACTGTGGTGCATTTCCTACACAAACTCTTTAAGAAAAGACCACAAAATGAGATCACCCTGTGGTGACCTGTCTTTGGATGAACTCTTTCGTTTCAAAATGTTTCTCCTGCTGGCATAAGAAACCAGATTTCAGTATTTCCTTCACAGTCAGCTGAATTAGCATGTTTTGAGTCATAATGCCCAGCAGACTGACAGCAGGAAGTCTTGTTGATGGAATATGCAACTTTTATTTGCTTCCTATGATCATGCATTTGTTTCCTCTTAAGTTTTCACAGAGACAGAATCAATAAAGCTCATGAGCATATGTGCTTAGATGTGCATGCGGGACAGAATGGCTTGAGTCATATTGTTAAATGTTTAGTAGTTTGAAAAACCCTGTTTTAAAAAGCCCTGCAGCTGGCAATTTGGAAGCAATGCATTGTGTTGAGATGATCATCCCAGATGCAGTAGACAGCAGCAACAGCAGTGAGTACTCCACATTGCAAGTTAAAGTCTTCCATATTTTATGACCAGTTTGTAAAAGTTAACTGATATAATTTGAAATCTGCTTAAGAATTAATTCCAGGATGAAGAAATTCATCCCCCTGGTGAAAGGTTCACTAGATGTGGCAATGAATCCAACTGACTTCTGCAAACTGAGCTCCAATTTAGGAAGATAAGGTCAAAATGCCTTACCTTACTATCACTGGGATTTTTCCTTAAATTAGAAGGAAATTACCAAAGCAAGGGTAGTGATCAGTGCTGTTAACCTACTTGGGATAACAACAAGAGGAATGATAGCAGTTCCTGGCTGACCAGACCAGATTACAGAGCATTTACAGTTGAAATACTGCTCTGACAGGCCTGCAGGTGCATGTTATCCTTTTCTTCCAGGTTTATCAGTTGCTGCTCTAGTTTATTTTAGTGTCTTGTCCAGGTGTGATCAATTTAATATGCCTAGCAAGGCTTACCAGGCTAAAGAACCTTTGTAACAACATGGCTCTATTGCTGCTGGTAGTTAAACTAGCTTTTCTCAGCTAGATTACTTGTGTCTATAAGGCTGTATCACACAGACTTTCTCTGATTTATGAGTCAGCCTCTTTTTTGCCTTGTCAAAGGAATTTGACCTCATTGATGTTTTAATACTAGGACAAGCAAGACATTTTAAGAGTTGAGTTTTGGAGTCATCAGTAGCAAATAGCTGTGTTGGAAAATGCTTGCAAAGCATGAAATTTCATCTTTTTTTTCCATGAACTGCTAATGCAAAACTAATCAAACAGAATTTCAGCAAACTTTCAGAAAGCACATTTTTGGCTATAGAACAAACAAAAGAAATTTCAAACAAAGCATTGATTTCTCCACTTTTTGGAAAATCGCAAGCACCTGAAAACAGGCACTCATAATGAAGTTCCTCCTGCAGTGTTTGTACAGTAACTATAGTGCAGCTACCACAGTACTATAAAACAGCCACTAGATAATTGCAGCTATTTTGCCCCATTACAAATATTTACCACACTGTGGGCAATGAAAATTGCTATCTCAATGGATCATGGCTTTTCATGAGGAAAATAATTGCCTTTTGCTCTTGAATAACTTATGGAACAAAACCCCCAGCATCATTATTTACTTTTGGTTCAGAAAGCATAAAATGGGTATCACACAGCAGTTTTTCATCCATGAAACTGTTGTTTTGCTCAAAATTGGAAGATAATACAAATATTTTTCTAGAAGGTAAAATTAGAAAGCAGAGTATTCCAAACCATTTGCTCTGGTTGCTGTAACTGATTTTGCTGCTTAGTTCTGCAACTTCTCATCATATTTTATTCTCATACTGTGCATCAGACACCAGAGGTGACAATATCCAAGGATGGAAAATTGTTCTGAGTTTGTTTGTCATGCAAGAGACAATCAGGGTGACCACTGGTACCTTTGTAGGGAGCTCCTTTGCATCCTGGTTTTTACAGCAGCCAGGTCATTAAGTCATTTCGCCGCACCTTCTGGAGATGAAGAAAAGTCTAATGAAGTAAGTTACAAATTTTTGAAATGCCTTGGGCTTCTGATTTTCAAACAGTTTGAAATCAGACCAAGATACTTGACAGTGTCTCACCTTCCACACACCTACAACCACTTTGTCTCTCTTTCACTCTGTGCACTCATTGCATGTCTGTTTACCTAGTAACCAGTTGTTTCTCCCAATTTGGTACTCCTTTTGCCCCATCTTTTTTATTCTGATGTTTCCAGACAGCCAGTCACCCCAGAAAACTGCCAGGCTTGTGGCTGATGTTAAAGACATGGTTTACTTGGGAATGATAATGAAAATATGTTAGAAAAGTGCCTGATTTGCAGACTTTTAAAGACCTGGTACAGCACTTGTGAAAGTTCAAGACTGAATTAGTTTAAGTGCACGCACTTCAAGGATCCTTATTTTAACATAACTCTGTTGCAGAGCGAGCTTTGGTTTTCTATCTGAATTTTAATAAAAGCCTTCCCCCTTTCCATCCATACAAATGTACAAATCTCTAGTCTGTGAACTAGATAGATAGAAGCAAGCACAACTTGTACAACTGACAAAGAGCTAAGATTGGAGGGGTTGCTCCTTTCAAATCATCCTATGGTTGAAAGACCAACTGTGAAATGAGGGTGACTTCTTATCTCCACACAGGTCAGCAGGTGCGCCATTTCTCACTCAATTAAGCTTCTGTGGGAATACAACATATCTTGAATTAATACATCCTTTTACTTCTACCCAAAGCCTGCTCCACTTTATTACAACAAACTCTGTGTTGGCTTGGAAATGTTCTTCCAGTGCCTTTCAGTTAAGTGATGCATTTTGTATACTTTGTGTGTTTTCTACACACAGACTTACCTATTAGTTGAAGTGCACTGCCTGGCTTTTAGGCAAGACAGACATCTGTAATGTGAGACCTTAAATATTACAACAACAGATGAGCTAATAATTCCGAAATTCAATTAGGTGAACCAGACAACAGATTTCTTATGAAAATTCTCTTTTTCATCTGGAATTATTATTGCATTGCTAATGACTGATAAACAATTGTCAATAAACATTAAATAGCAATACATATCAAAACAAATTTTATTATTTTTATCATTATCTTAACAAACAAGGAATAATAAATGAATTAATCAGCTATCAGAAAGCCCTTATGCAGTTGTCACGTTAATTCTCTGTTTCATATACATGCTTTTCCCGGGGGTTATATTTCAGTATAATGGATACACACTGAATAACATAAACTTTTGTGCTCCCAGCAGAGCATGTTCAAATATTCTGAGTCGTTCCCAAGAACTTAATCAGATATTTTTTAAACTGATTTTCATTATTGCCATCAGTAAGAAAGTTGTGATCAATAAAAAAATAGGTTTATTTCACTTGTTTCATTTCATATTGTTTTCAGTTAAGTTTTATAAAACATTGCCTTACCATGATGATTAGACTGAATGAACTTAGTTGTCATGCAGCTATTGATCAGCTAGACAATGAAAAGTAGAACAGCTTACACTCATGGAGGAATAGCTAGACAATATATGTCTATATCTATATCTGCCTCAAGGATCTTAGAGTTTTTGATACATTCTTTTAATAAAAATTGTTAGTGTAGGGAAGCACAAACTGTTAACGGTTTTGCTGTGGACAATAAATCAATCAAATCATAGAATCATAGAATAGTTAGTGTTGGAAAGGACCTTAAGATCATCTAGTTCCAACACCCCTGCAACAGGCAGAAACACATCCCACTAAACCATGCCACCCAAGGCTATGTCCAGCCCAGCCTTGAACACCACCAGCGATAAAGCATTCACAGCTTCCCTGGGCAGCCCATTCCAGTGCCGCACCACCCTTACAGTAAAGAATTTCTTCCTCAGATCTAATCTAAACTTTCCCTGTTTAAGTTTGAACCCGTTACCCCTTGTCCTCTCACTACAGTCCCTCATGAAGAGACCTTTCTCAGCATCCCTATAGGCCCTCTTCAGATACTGGAAGGCTGCTATGAGGTCTCCATGCAGCCTTCTCTTCTCCAGGCTGAACAACCCCAACTCATCATTCTCTATTTTCTTTTCTCAATTTCCTGAGTTATACAGAAATAGGATTCACTCATTGCAGAAATATTATTTCACACCACTTGTCTTTGCTTTTACACATATGATTGATACACATCACTTTGTCACTCTACTTGCCCTTCTTTTTTACCTCAGCAGGTGACAGGCTAATCATTTCATCTTCTCTTCCCGCTTGTGAAATGTGGATATAGAGAAGCGTGGAGGATGTTGTTCAGTGCATCAGTGGCAGAATAAATGCCCTTATCGAAGTAGTCTAAAGTTCATGAGGTGACATAATTTGGTGATATGATAGCAAAACTTAAACAGGATTATAAGGAACTGCTGTCCTCCCATGGGATCACTAGCATGGCTCTGTAATAATTTTGGAAACACAGCAATATCAAACTGGATCATACTGAAATTAGATCCTTTCTCCTAGGAGACTAAATACTGTCAGAAACTTCCTACAGGGAGATAAGAAAAAGTCATCCTCAATGTATATGTTCACCAGCTGGAAATAATAGCACACCAATTTGAATTATTGCTGAGCTGACACTTGGAGCCTGGCCAAGAAGTATGTCTGTGACCTATGCTGAATACATTTGATGTGCCAATTAAAAGAAAAGGAAGATAAAGGAGGAGGAAAGACACCTATTACCATTCAGATAATTAGAGGTTTTAACAAATAGGTTCCTTAACTCAAATAACAAAGTCCTATAACAAGTTTGAACTGAATATGTGTGAGGGCTGAATTTCTCTTCCTAGGTAAATGTAATGTTAATGAGAATAGCAGGAAGCCAACACAGAGCTGGTGACCTCAGGGAAAACTCAATTAAAATTAATTTAAAATGTGGAAAGCAAGAAATAATTCAAAAAAGATGAACCAGATCCTTAACTGCGGTGACTCACCATCATTAAACTGCAGGGTCTGGCTGGGCTGATGAATACATGCTGCAGATCAGGCTGCTGGCAGGAATCCAGAGGACACACAGTGGCACCCACCAGTGACTTATGGGGTAGGTTGACTCTTGGCCAGGGAAATCAGAGGAGCTAGGAGCTACAGCACAGCAACGTGAGAACTGATCCACCTACTTGGTTATCCAATACCTACGTTAAGTCATGGTTGTAGAAATGAGTGGTATTTAGTCCCTTGCAGAATGACACAGCCTGGCAAAAAAAATACCAAGGATGTTGCTCTTTCATATATCCTGTGCCTCTTCTAACCAAGCCACAGCTTTCTCAAAATGATTTGGCTCAGCAACTAGTGTACTGGAAAATTACAGTGATCACGAGAATAGCCTGCTGCTCTGAATTCGTCCCGAGCTGTATTCCCCTATGGATTGTGCCCAGGAAAGCCTGGTGCTTGAAAGGAACAGAAGAGCCCTTAAGGTCTGACTTCTTTTACTAAGGGATCTAATGATCCCCTCCTGAAGCAAGATTCACTGTAATAGTCAGATGTTCTCTGTCACTTCTGATGGGCTCAGGGACTGCAAGCCTGGTGTGAGTAGAGAGGAGGCCTTTTGCTGTGACAGCCCCTCCAGGAACAAGGATATGATCCTTCCCACTTCCAAGATAGCCCTGGGCAAAGGAGAGTGAAGGTGGCACATTCCTGCCTAGCAGTCCCCAAAGCTGGTCTCTTCTGCTGGGATCAGTCTAACACGCCAGCAAAGGTGCAGCCTCACAACTGGCAATTTTATTTTAGGGAATAAGCTAATGGCCAACCAAGCCTAAGACCAAAAAGGCAGAACAAAATTTTCTGACTGCTGTGGCCTGATACCATCCTCAATCAAGCCATTACACTCTGCCTGTAAATCACCCTCCTTGTCAACAGTACTGTAGTTAATATTTGTTATTGCAAGGATTAGAAATAGTCACTTATAATTAAGTGTACATCACATTAATCAGCAGCCTGTTAGCAGACTTTTCAAGAGCTAAAGGAAAGTTAAAGTGACATTGACAGATAGTTCCCGTTTACTAGGTACTACTACTTGCCTCTGATGATATGCAGAGTCTGGCAAGCTTACACAGTCCTAAATTTATTAAATTTGTCCCCCTCCAAAATCCTCAGTTAAATGGAGCAATAAAGCCCTTGTTGAAAGAAATTCATCCTTGTATCAAAGGGTTCAGTAGTCATATGGCTCATAAAAATCATATGTATAAATATATGTTTTTTTTCAATTTATGTGGATTGTACACAACACATTTTACTTTGTCAGTTACCCTCCAGAAATTCTTGGATTAATATACATTACCGTGGAACCCAGGTCACATCCTCTGACTGATATGGTGCCAGGTTAGAAGAGAAATATTCCTGTTTGTGGATAACCAGTCTTAGTTCCCTGAATTTTTACCATGTATTTTTAGATTCCAATCTGTTCTTGGTCCACAATGTCTGAACTTCATCTTTCTTTTTTTTTTTTGTCAAACTCCCAATAATACTTTCCTATGTGCCAATCCCAGCACTAGAGGTTTGTCCTTATTTTACTTTGGAAACATCTAATTAATAATTACCTGTGGCGTCAATAAAGCCTGACTTGCACAAATTAAAATGTCACATCCTCTGACTCAGCCTGTTGCTTTGTTTTGGAAAATGCAGCAGGGCTTCTGAGGGATGGGTAGATAATTGTCCTTTCATTCATGATCAATTAAAAAATCACACAGAATAAAGATAAAAACCTGAAGGAACAAAAAGAAAGTATAGAAGAAGCAGCTTCAGAGTGTAAACCACCCACTGTTTCTGTTCCCCCAGATGAATGAAATATCTGCCCATTGAAAACAGAAGTAGTAGGGGTTTTGTCCAAAACTCTTTCTTTCCAAACATCCTGTTGTTCCATACGACTCATCCTTTATGTGGTCAGGAGTAAAAAAGGATATGCAGAATTGTATCATTACGTGCAAGTTAGAACCACTCATTGCACTTAGCCAAGTGTGAGTAATTATCAATTCTAACAAGAGAGTCCACATAAGAGAATAACTGTGAAGGAAGTTACCATAAGCAATTCATTGTTCGAGAAAGACATTGGACACCAGTGTAGTATTTTAATAAAACCTATTGTTTTTTCTCATGAAAACCAGTTCTCCTGCATCAGGCTGGGAGTTTCTCCCCCACAGATCAATGGAATTTGTTGCCATCCTGTTCTGGAATATTTAAGCAACAATTCTCTCCTACTTTCTCTAGTGTAAGGCTTATCAAGATCATAATAGCCTTGGGTCTTATTTTTCTGCTAAAACATTCAGTTGACTTCCAAGGGGGTTACTCCCATCCTGTGACAGAAAAACATCATCCCCAACAGTTTCTGTTGAGCAGGGAGGGGTGCTGTATTCCTCAGGAATGTCTAGGAATGACTTTTAAAGTTACAGGCACTGCTGCTATCAGTCATCATTCCCAGTTTCCCACAGAAGAGCTCTTCCTCTCCAGGGGTCGGTGACTCTTTTGCTTCACTCGGCACAGCAGTATGCTTTAAGAAAATCCACTGTCAGGCTGGGTGCTTGTCTGGTCTGCCACATGCTGGGGATCCTCCAGTCCCCAGGCCACCCCTCTGGCCAGGAGGCAACTCTCTAAAGAGCAGCAAGGTGCAAGCTTTGCTGACTCCACAAACACAGGTTTAAAGACAAATATTCTGCTGATTTCATTAGCAGGTTGAGACTCCCATCCTCAGCAGTGGCTTTGGGCTTTGCATTCTGACTGACACAGCACCTGCCCATCTGCCTGGTTCACTTTCTGAAGCAAACAGGAGGGACTGCAGATACATGTGCTGAGTGTCTGTTGTCAAATTTCAAAGCAGATCTACTCCCATCAACCTCAGGTTTTCATCTGTCAATAGAAACACCTAAATTTTCCTACAGTGAAGGAGTACAGGGCACCTAGGTACCTTACCTTGCCTCTCAGACTACTCAGAAGGCAGGGCATTCAAATATTACCACAGATCCATAAGGCTTTTACCAGCTTTTCCCCTTTATGTCCAACCAAAACCAGCCTGAGTTTTCTGAGACAGAGTCACAGATTATTCAGAAGCAATGACACACAACACCAGCAGGATGTATACTTCTGAAAGAAACAGCTCTGTACACATATACATACATGCACCCAATCTTCACCCACTAGTAAAGCATAAATAAAAGTACATGTTCAAGGCTTTGAAATATCTGATGGCAGGGATGAAGCAGAGGTGTATTATCTCTGGGCCTAATTTATGTCAAATAGTGTCATGAGCAATTTAACCTAATTTTCCACCTCTAGGGGACTGGTGGATGCGGAAATAAGCAACTAGAGCAAAATACTCTTAACTAAACTATTGTCATATATGAAGCAAGAACCTGAATGCATTCTCTTAATATCTTTTTCCCAACTAAAGCTTCACCTGGGGTTCAGTTTCACTCTTTCTCCCTGAGCTTCTGCCCCAAGGTGTACAATTGCAGATGCCAGACATGCCTCCTACCGTCACCTGCATTATATCTATGGAAAAAATGGAGTATTGCCCTGTGTCAGACAATGTTACAGCCTTTGCAAAGCCTCTTTTTCCTTCATTCTTGTTTTCAGGGACCTAACCTTCAAACTGTCTTTTTCCCTCTGAATTTCACTTTGAGATAGCATGAAAGTGCCAGAATACTCTTTTTTTTCCTCTTTTCCTTTCAAGCCCACAAATGGTCAGGCTACTGCCACTGTCTTTCAAATCCTGAAAAAAAACTTAATCATATTTTTACATGTATCTTGTCACTCATACGCAAAAAGTCCTTTTTTCAGTGCATTTGCATGTGTAAAGCTAAATGTTAAAACAAACAACAGAATACTAATTGGAACGTATCTATCTTTTCACGTTACTATAATATGTCTTAATTAAATATCCAAATAAGAGGAAGAAAACTTAAAAAAAAACTGAAGTACATCTGATGTGTTTAGGCAGTTACAACTGCAAATTAAGACTCAGTCTTCTCCAAGTCATGTAACTAAAGCTCCTTTGTATTTCAGCCCTCCAAAGAACTAAATAATTCACTGGCTACTGTCCTGCAAAGTCACTTCCTCTCTTTGTTTTCCACACTTGAATTTTCGTATCTTTTCCAACCTTTTGTGCATAGAATGAGTCAAGTCTGGCAATTTTGCCCAGAATGGCCCTTTTTTTCCATACAGTCTTTATTATCCTTCTTGACTCCATCTAACACAGATTCCTGTCAGTGCTCTCATAAATTATTCTTTTATGCAATTTTAGGACTGGTGACTAAATAGGATTAAATGACACAATTTGGGCTAAATTAGCAGGTAATGCTGAAGAATAGTAGTATCTATATCAAATTCTGAGTGTAGCTAACACACACATGGAAAACATAAGAAAAAAACACTTGTTGATCAGTTTTAATTATCCTGCAGAGAAGCAAAATTCAGTGTGTTTCATGCAATTGGTCCTGACAATTATGCCAGCACTCTTCTAAGAGTTTTTGTTTATGTCCAGATACCATGTGCCACAGGAATATCTGCACATATGGTGAATCTCTACACAGTCTCTCAGCAGGGAGAACTGCAGCTAATTTTTGAACTAGTTTTGCTGCAGGACCTTTCTGTTCCTACCCTTGTTATCACTTGTTTATCAAGGTGATATAGGAAGAGGAAACACTCATGTAGCAGATCTCAGGCATGAAGTTTGGAAAGAACTATTCTCAGATTAACTTTCAAGACAAATGACTGGAAATACTGTGATTTTTTTAATGCATCTCCAATTGCCCAAATAAGAGCTAAATGGTGAGCAATTCAAAATAGAGAGCACAGCCAATATGCAAGCAATGTGCTATTTTCAGGAAGGCACATTTTTAATGTAGACCAAGAGAGACAGGAACAGAGAAAGAAACAATCTGTTCATGTCAAAACAGAGGGACTTTGTGACAGCCCAAATTAAAAGTCAAGGCAAGAGGAGAAAGCCTAGAATACAAATCATTATCTATCACTTCATTGTTTATAATATTCAAAAAGCAAAGAAAGACAGTTTTAAATTTCTAGGGGTCTGGGACAGGAAACCAGTACTTTCCCATTTCCAGGGTAATTTAGTCAAGTTATGTGCCAGATGCCCTCTGCAGAGAAGGAAAAGTCCCTGTTTAATAGAGTTGCTATTTTTATCTCCCAGAGCTTCTCCTGACATAATGCATCAGTATTCTGCAGTCAGAAGACATTATGACCTTTTCTGTCACATAGAGCATCTCTGCAGCTTCCAGTTACGGTTACACTACAAACAGCTGGATGATGGCTGAGGATGACATCCCAGATCCACTGAAGCCCATGGCAATTTTGTCACTTGCTCCATCAGGGCCTAGAAATTACCCTGAGAGCTCTTAGTACCAGGTGGCTTTTTAACAGTCTGGTTGCAGTCTTTGACCTGTTCCTAAAAAGCAGACATTTGCCATCTCTGACTACCATCAGAGCTGCCACCTTAGCAGGCAGAAGGCTGGCTGCTTCCTAGACTGGTCTGTCTATTCAGAACAGAGCTGGCACACATTAGAAGACAATTAGCACACCTCCTCATGCTATTTGCTTGATTTAGAAACACTTGGTTGCAATGAATCCAGCAAGTTTCACAAGTGCTGGAATGCTGACTAAATTTAAATGTTGTTTTGTTTGGGTTTTGGGTTTTTTGGGTTTGCTTTTTCTTCAACTTAACCTCCACCAGTGAATCAACAGAAAACCCTTCACTAGTTAATCCTATGACAGCGAGTCACTGACCTTTTGTTGTGTCTCTGGGCTGAAGTTCACTACTACTACTACTACATAGTAAAAGCCTCATATCACAGGATCACAGAATGTCTGAGGCTAGAAGGCACCTCTTAAAATCATGTAATACAACTCCCCTGTTCAGACAGGATCAGCCAGAACAGGTTGCCAGTTGGGGCTTTAGTATCTCCTGCAGGAAAAAAGGATTCTGAGCATCTCAGTATAAATTCCACAGTGTATCTAGATGCCTACTTTTACGTTAAATATCTAGTCACCCTTTTCTAGCCTGTGGGAGAAATAGGCCCATTCTGTGTTGGATTCACCTCCTCTGAAGAACCTCCTCTATAGAAATCAGAGGTGTTTAGAGTGTGAAATTAGCTTATCCAGATGAGATATTGACCTTTTTGGGGCCTGTCCTTTTTTTAAAACAATTTGCAACAACGATGAAAGCATGCTTAATAGCTAAAGTTGTAACTTTCTTCATTGGTTAATTATACAGATAAACATGAGACTTTGGGCTAATATTATTGCCCTGAAGGATGCTGCTCCAGTTCTAGGAGCTCTGATATTCATCCTGCAACTGTAATTAGATTCCCAGAACTGCTGTCTACTGATAGAGCCAAGAAAATGCCCGGTGCCAATTAGGCCAAATTCAGACCAATTATAAGCATGTGTAATGCCTTTGGAGAGTTACTCTGTCTGAATTTATCCCAGCTGCGCTAAAGAACGCAAACCAATCCAAAACCAAAATAAAGTGAAACGGTCTTCTGACTTTTCCTCATCTTCTCTGTTCTTAGTTCTTACCCAAATTAACTTTTTTAACATGCGCCATTAATGCTGATAACATAAGGGACATACTGTGCCACATGGCTTGATTCAGTTTGGGCTCTTGGGGTTTTGGCCACCTGGAAAGTTAAAAAAAAAAACCTTTAGAAAAGGAACAAGCCACTGCATTGCAATCACACAGTAGCAGATACTACTAATTCTGAATTAATCATTTCCAAAATTTTCCATTGAATGGAACTTGATGGTTGGCAGTCATGCTAAAAAATTTACATTTGCCTGTCCCTGATGTGGTCACACAAGTCAACTCTCAACAACCAAACTCTCAATGCAGGTAAAGTGATTTCATACAGAAGAGCATCAGTGGTAGCAGTAGTACCACATTCCCCCTCCCCAGTTAGACTCCATCCCGTACCCCTCAGCAGGTGAACCAGGATAGGATGGAGCTGGCCACAGCCTAGCCTGAGCAGTGGAGCCAGTGAGGTGGGAGGCTGAGTTAATTCCATTATTTTATCATTTAATCTTATATCCCAAAGTCGGGATATATATTACATATTATAATCTTACATCTCAAAGCAAAATGTACTGCAGATTAAATAAACTTTTTTGCTATCATTGAACACAAGTAGGAAAGCCATTATGATTTTTTAAATATATATTCCCTCTTTAAACCTTTATTTAATACCAGCGATGGAATCAAAACTTAAGTGTTATGAAAGCTGATAGACTGCAAAACAAAGAAAAGCTTTCCATAGGATCCCAAAGGACCCAGGCACCTTGGGGTGACCAAAATGTAATAAAAGCAGGGGCTTACTACATTTCAGTTTCTTACAAACACATACAACTCACTAGAAGTATATCTTAGTACAGAGATTACAAGTCCTATTGCCATGCTTTGCCTCTTTCAGCTCTACCATTCAGATCAGCCTTTGACCCGGTGTCATATTTGTGCCTTTTTTTTTCCTATTTCTCCTCCTTTGTGTCTCAGCATTATTTTAAATTCAGTGCATTGAAGTGCAGCACCATGAGCCAAAGCCTGATCTCATAGAAGTGGGTCACCACTCTCCAACTGCCTTTTAAGGATCCATTGGGTCCTGACTTCACTTCCTATTGTTTCTCCAGTATGAAAAATACTATATTTTTATCATTGCCTCTCTGAGATTATGATGAGTGATCATTTGTGCCAGAGGCACTTTATTTATAGTGATAAACACAAACTCAGACTTCAGCTTCAGCCAAGCAATACCACAATTTTTAATGGTGCTGCCCTGCTGTGCAAAATTTCACCTATCTTTCCAAATTTGTCCCTCCACTGACTTTTCTATCACAATCAACAATTCTTCTTTTTACTTTGGCTCCTAGTTTTGATTCCACTTTAAAGACACCAAATCCAAATGTACTGGATTAAAAGTTTTCATGGAAAATGTGGGTTTTTTTTCCTAGCATATTTTTACATTTAATGTAAAATGCTTTTTTTCATGGTTGAAATGTTATAGAGATATTTGATTCAAATTTTAAAGACACCCCTCTCCACTTAGAGCAAGGTAAAACAAAAAAGAATACATCTGGTTGAGACACTTTGGAACAAGAAAAAAACGCACACTCTCTTTAGTTTTTCAAAATCAGATTTTCATATTTGAATATTGCCTATGCTTTAGACTTCTCTATCTTTTTTCTTCCTTCATGTGCAGATAAAGCTCTGTCAGTCTTCTTGTGTAAAATTGTTCTTCCCTCCCCTCTGTTCCATGTAAAATATAGTAAAACCAGAAGCCCCTTATACAAGTCAGGTGTTCCTCTGACTCCTTGTATTCTTGCCTCACCACATCAGACTTGATTCCTCTCATTTCCCCTGTTCACTTATCTCTAAGCATTTTGGGGGCAGTTGAGTGACATTTTGCTAGTAGCCTTATAGAAAAGGAAATGAAAACTTCCTAGCAAAGTAACAGCATCAAAGAAGCATTTACGATTTACATGAAATATTCACTGAAGTCATCTAAACTTAGATCACAAAACTATGCAATGAAATTATACACACACACTGCTGATAAACCAGATGGGGACACACTGAACATATTCCACTGGAGTGAGGTACACTACGCAGTAGTCCTTAGTACCTGAGGAAGAAATTTTACAGGCAAGCCAAATGAAACCTGCAGCTTTGTGGTTTTTTTCTCTTCTTCCTACTCTCTCCATCTGTTCTGCAATACATATACATTTGTCATGGTGTCATGGCTGAACACCTGCCCACACAGACTGCCAAAAAGAACCCTCAGGATTCAATCACAGCTTGCAACTAAGCCCCACATAGCTACTTGCTCACTCCCCTCACAAGTGGGATAGGGGAGAGAATTGGAAGGGTAAAAGTGACAAAGCTTGTGGGTTAAGATAAAGACAGTTTAATAGGTAATGCAAAAGCTGCATACACCAGCAAAGCAAACAAGGAATTGCTTCCCTACTTCCCAATGGCAGGCAGGTGTTCAGCCATCTCCAGGAAACCAGGGGTCCATCATAAGTAATAGTGACTTAGAAAGACAAACACCAACACTTCAAATGTCTGTCCCCCTTTCTTCTTCTCCCAGTTTTATATGCTGAGCATGATACCAAATGGTATGAAATATCCCTTGGGTCAGTTTGGGTCAGCTGTCCTGCTGTGTCCCCTCCCAATTTCTCATGCACTCCCAGCCTGCCCGAAACATCCTTGTTTTATCAACAGTGTTTTCAGCACAACCCCAAAGCATAGCTCCACACTAGCTACTATGAAGGAAATTAACTCTACCCTAGCCAAAATCAGCACAATATTGAATGTAGTGAGAATTACTGTCTGCAGCAGCCAAGATGTGTATTTTAGCAAAGTGAGATTAAAGACTTCCTATTAAGGATGCTACCCAAAGTCCATGGAAGTGAAATAGGTTTTGTTTACTTCAGATCATAACTTTGTGGTGAGAGACATCTAGCACCTAGCCTTCTCATCTCAGCTTAAGCTGGGTCAAGTCTTTCTTGTAGCTGCAAACCTGGTGTGAGACCAGAATCAGACTTGAGTCTTGGGCTTTTTAATTTTACACACAAGTAAACATATTGCACACTTCCTTCCAGACAGAAAGTATTTAAATGCTGCCATCACATGCCATTTCCATTGCACAGTGTCTTGGGAAAAGAGTAGAGTGAAGCAGAATGAAATTTATTCATACTCTGTACAGTATAGATATCAGAATGACTTGCTTTAGTAGCTAGACACAGCAACTACAATGAAACAGCAGCACAGCAACAGTAGGATGCTAATTGCTCTTTGTCTTCTGAAAAGTTCTGTGTTCTCTTATTTATTAAGGAAATGGAACTTATTGCCTTCAATGGAGTTTCAATTAGGACTAAAATTATTCTACTGCAGTTGATTTTACAACCCATACACATGTAGGCAGAGATTTATTATTTTTATTCATAAATATATGTGCACACCTTTGTTTTATATATAGAGAGAGAGCTATAGGACCATATTATCTATCTTCTTTGAGCACTGGTTAGGTTTCTCTGGTTTTACAAATGATGAAAAAGCTTAAATACTGTAGTGAGAACAACCAGATTCATTTCTATTTCTGCTTCAGCAGCTAGACCCTGGTCCAGTCAAGGATGTCCTGAAGAGCAACTGAGTCCAGCTATAAATGTCTTTAGAAGATCATCACAATGATAGTAGCACTGGTCCATAGACCTTAGCAAAAAGTAAAGTTTTCCCAAAGAAAAGGCACAGAAAACAGAGGATTAGGATTGACATCATTAAGAAAAAGGTACCAGAATATTATGATCAGATGAGTGTTACTGCTTCATTCAAGCAAGGAGGTTTCAATTGTGGTTACTGGCACTCATGCAAGAGCATGCAATGATAAAATGCATCTTTCTTTTGAACACACCGACCTCTTATTCCCTTATAACTTCAGAACTTTTTTTTCTTTTTTCTGATGGGTCGGTGTTACAGTGATATATGGATTAGCTCCTCTTTGACTAAAATATAAACACTTTTTTAAACTATATACCAAAAACTGAATACATAGAAAGAAGAATGTAGCTCATGACTGTGTCATAGTGGCTTCCAGGGTTTCAGTATCCTTTTTCTTACCAGAGTGCAGCAAAGAATAAGAAAAAGAAATAACAATATCTAACATATAGACAAATACTGTTTCTATTAGGAACTTGATAGAAAAATTTGCCCCCAAATGCAGGGCTAAAACTGTGTTGCTGTACATTGTTCCACTCTTTTAATGGGACTAATTTAATACTACATGGATATAAATATTTTCTGCACTCAGGATCTGAGGAACATAAAATCTGCATCTGATTCAGTGACAGGAAAGAAAAAGGAATTGATAACTTAGAAAAATAAACTGAACACGTCAAGTTGTTAGTCTTTGGTTTGCAATGTGTCTGGTCTCTGTTAAGAGCAACATGAAGATTTCAGCTGGGAAGGTGGGGAAGAGCATGGGAAGATGCAAGGTCCCAGTGAGGGCAAAGCCTATCTCCCATCTCAGTGATGTCCCAGCCCTGACCTCCCCTTGCACTGTCCTGTTTCCCTTGCTCTGGCTTTGTTCTTATTTAGCAGGTGGATGAGCAGAGCCACCTCATTAAATGCCCCATCTTGCCTGTGGGACAAGGAAGATATTTTTGCCATTTTGTTGATGCAAATAGAGGTCTACAGAGCATGACTCCTGAGCTCGAGTGAGGTGATGGGTGCAGTGACCAAATGAGCACAGGACACAACACTGAAAAGAGGAGCAGCATCACCCTTTCCATTGACTGAGTACAGCTCTGCCATGCTTTGTGAAATTTCACCAAAGGCATTAAAATTAATAGTCTTCAATGTGAAAAATACAGCACCAATAGAAACAGTGCAATTTGCATCCATTTCTCTTTTTTTCTATTCTTGGAAGACAACCTCAGAAATAAAATTGCAAATCGGTACCTATGCCTTGTTGTGTCGTGGTCTTTCCTAAAGCTGGAAACCTGATTTACCCTAGTTGCCTTTAACAGAATCAATATTCTATTTGTCTTGTTCACTGAGCTTTTACGGCCTCCTTTCCAAAGGGCTGTATCATAAGTTTTGTTGAGTTTTCTAAACATGTAATAACAATACAAAGACTTTGGAATTCATTTCTACTCAATAAGTGTCATTTTGGTCTCCCCCTAATTGCTTCTGCTAACATATTAAAATATGAAATCCACAGAAATTACATGCATTATGCTAACTAATACATATATTTTTCCACAACCATTAATTTCCATGTAGTGAATTGTATATTTTGGCAGAATCCTCAAGTGCGTACAATTTAGACATTGCAATATGATATGATATGGTCATATGAAATGGCAGTATTTGGAAAACTGATTAGACAAATTTAGTAAATGGTTTAAAATAGGTTATTCCACATTTAAATATAGTACAGAATATTATACATCATATAAAACTAGTTCTAGCAGGCTAACAAAAAAACATCTTTACCCTTTTTATATGTGCACAAACATGTACATCCCCTACAGCTTCCATAAGGTAATACCATATATAAACTGTCATTGAGTGGCAGTGGGATTTTATATTTCTTTCAAAAACTTTGCTGAATCACAAAATTCTTCCATAAAGCAAAAAATGCAAACATTGGATAAAAGTGCGTAAAACAAAAATTCTCAGTATTGATTTTATTTCATTATTTAAATTCATAATTTTGAGGGAAAAAACATTTTTCAGTTGAAAATAATATTTAAAAAACAGATTGCAAATCACTTCTAATAAAAGTTAACATGAAAAGGCTGAAGTATGCAGAGAGAAAAACATAAAGAGAACAGAAAGACCCGAACATAAAATGTTTGCTATCAAGCTATCAAACCTTTCTACTGGGGAACTGCACAGCATTTTCAGGTTTTCCTGGATATTTTTATTTGGGTGCTATGTAGAGCTACTAAGACTTGTTAGTTTCTGCTCATATGAATTATTTTAGTGCATTAACCTGATGTCTATTCCACTTGACGACTGCCTCACTTAAGCTTATGTTACTTACAGCTGATGCAATCTGAACCATTTTCTATGCTGCCAAGCATTTGACACTATTACACTTTGTAAGTGGTCAAGAAAGTCCTGGAGCAGTATATGAGGGAAGGGTCATCTTCTCTCTTAGTCTGTCTCTGCCATGAGGTGATCAGATTTTTCTGCAGGCTAAGATTTGTCCCAGGGGCTTCACATGGAGATGGCCCAAGGCATCCTGGACCCTGTTCTTTCTCTGCCTGGGACTCCTCTCGCATGAGACACCTCTCCCATGGGCCTTCTATATTGGTATAACCTACTGCCTCACCCAATCCCAGAGCCTAAAGATAGGATCCACTCTCCCACAGGTACCACTGAAAAGCCCAAAGGGTATTTCTTGGCTGAGGGCAGGGAAGACAATGTCCTGAAAGCATCCACGTCCAATAATTTCAGTAGCATTTCTTACCCAAGCCCCTGATATTTCAGTAGTACCAGGACATTGCTAACCATCAGTGCACATTAATATTGTGCATGCACATAAAGGTACAAAATTTGAATATCATAATGAATTAGAACTGAAATACTGGTCAATAGCAGAGCAAAGAATGTGGTGGTGGGGTGTTAAATAATTTATTGAACTTTCAGAAGTGCTCATATATTAAGTAATCATAATCTAGAATAATACATGGCATTAGAACTTTAGAGATACTTATTATAGGTGTATAAGTTAGGTAAGTCAACATTATAATATATTTAAATAATATGAACTACTGCATATATATATTATAATTACATGAATATACTCACATAGGTTAATACATAAAAGGGAAAGAAACAAAATACTGCAGCTCCACATGTTTTTTTCAGAATAGGAAAAGATTTTTGTTCAGATTCCAAGATTTCTATTGGAAATACTTTGCAAGACAGGCGTGTTTTCCATTAACCTAAATACTGTTAACCCCAACAGAAAACACACTGTAAAGAAAATTACTTGATCATACACCATTTGAAAACACTGTGCTACACATCTGCTTAGGGACCTGTGTATTATAACCTGCTGATGTTAAAATACCAGACTAATTACTGTTAAAGGTTATTTGTTTGTTCTGGAAAATTAATCCACAGATTCATGTAAACTCACAGACAGTGAGTCTAAGATCCACATGACAAGCTTGATCCGGAGCATGTTAAAAGTCAATGGAAGTTCACTGACGTCAAAGGATTTCAGATCAGAAACTAAAATAAGGTATTACAGCACAGCACTGAATAACCCTTTTGTTAGCCCTTCATTCATTTTGGTGGATGAAGGAAAGAATTGTCCCTTTTCCTGTCTTCTTGCTCTCTTATTTTCTTGCTTTTTCTTTTTTCTTCACTTCTTTTCTTCCTTCCCATTTCTTTTCTCTCTCACTTTCTTCTTTCCCCATTTTCTTTTCAGTCTTTTTTGCAGTTTCTTCAGACCAACTGAACAATTACATTGTGAAAATTCAGTGACACCTTAATGCAAATTGTTTCTACAAGGGCTCAAGTCAGTGCATTTGTGACCCCTAAAACAGTATGTGGGTCTGAGAAATATGACATTAACAGCAAAGACATCATAGGCCTTCTAAAGCGTAGCTCACAGGCATTTTAGCAAGCTGTTGCTGGAGCTGACTTTTCCTGTGGTACCAGCAATTCTACTTTTTGTTGTCACTGTTTAGTATCTCACTGTTTTCAACTGTCCCAGAATCCTTACTTCAAATTTGTACTGTTTTTATGAAGAAAATATACATATATATTCTTTCCTCTGAAATGTATGGTTTGTTATTCATTTTTATGTTGCACTGTCTGCCTTAGCTACAGCCAGTAAAGGGAGGTGTGAACCACAGATGCTGTCACTTTGAGTCTTGCAAAAAAGCAAACAAACAAAAAGTAGAATTTTTCCAAATCAATTCTTTAAATATATCAGACAACGGTTCAAGACTTTGAGGGAGGAGGATATGCATCTTTGGCTTGTCTTATAGCTGATGTAAAGCATGCTTTGCAGCTAAACAAGGTATGGTTTACTTAAAATTTGATCATCCCTTCACAGGATACAGCATTTTTGCTTGAGAACCAAGCAAGATCATCTCTTTTAGGTATCCAGATTACTTCTATTTCCAACATACATTCAGGAGACCTGAAATAATAAAATTTTTGAATTATTGAAATGAGTGGCATCAGATTCTATAAAACAGTCTGCCCAGCAAGCCGTGAAAGACAGCACACTTTGTGAATGAAGTCAGCTCCACTCTTGTCCCCATGTTCCTCTTTCCCTCCTATAGACACCTTTCTACTATAGACACTTCCAATACAGAGGATCTGCTAGAGAGACATTTTTCTTGCACACGTGCATACACAGTCACAATGATAGACCATTGGACTTGTCTATAATGGATCCTCATTGCTGTTTTTCCTGGGTATTCTTTCACCAAGTATATCTTGATGTATACCTTAGCAGAATCTCTGACACTGAACAAAGCAATTGGAGAGAGTACAAGCTAAAGGAAGTCTGGTCTGAAACAGATACCAAGAACATTAAACAGATGATAAATCCCAGGGACCATGTTGACTCTTTTACACTAGATTACACAAAATGCTTAGAGCTAATATTATCCAGACATCACAAAAAAAAGTTTGTGAGCCCAGCACAGCAACAAGACAGAAATGGAGAATTACAGAATCACAGAACTACAGAATCACATGGCTCATGTGCCCTGTGGAGGGCATCTGGACTAACTCCCCTGCTCAAGCAAGGTCACCTAAAGCCAGTTGCCCAGGACCATGCCCAGATAACTTGTAAATACCTCTGGAGATGGAGACTCTCTGAGTAACCTTTGTCAGTGCTTGGTCAGCCTCACAAGAAAAAGGTTCTTCCTGATGTTCAGACAGAGCTTCCTTTGTTTCAGTTTGTGCCCATTGCATCTGGTCCTGTCACTGGGTACCACTGAAAACAGAAATTAAATCCCTCTCCTAAATAGAGCACACAATTAGAGCAAAATTGCAGCAAATATTATTCTGACCAACTCCAGCTAAGATGCATTTATGGGAGAGCAAAACCCAGCAACCATGTATCTGCTCCACCTTAGCATGGAAATAATCAAATATTCAATTAGTTTCTTATGTGAGAAAAGGCCTTCCTTTGCTGACACAGTAGAGCCTATTAAGCAACCTTTTCTTAGCAAAATTAATTAGCAGTTCAAGACTTACTTCACTACTGGCCTGATCAAGGCAGCTGGGAAATATTACCTGTTGGTTTGGTACTTTCTTCCACAGGACCTGATGCACAAAAAGGCATCCCCTATGCCTTTCCTGTGCACCTGATGTACTGCTCTACTTCCTTTTCATTTGGAGATGTAAGAGGAATAATAAGAAAATGAAAATCAGCTCACTGTTAGAGGCATAAAAATATTCCCTAGAAAAATGAGAGGCTTTTTATAACCAAATAAGTCCTATTATGTTAGTTATTTCATCTGGGGAAGTTGGTTTTGCTTCTTTTCAAAATGGTTTATAGATTTCCAATAGCTGAGTGATGGTTTTCTTCTTCTGCAAAATGAATAAATAAATGCATTCTGTTTTTCAAGCATAGTTAACAGCTTCCCAGTGGAGATTTATAGAGCCAAACAGTAAGTCTGCTCTGTAATGATTCATATGAAGTTTCATAAGAAGTAACACTGAGTGAGGCAAAGTTATTTTTGTAACATGTCAGAAGAAAGGACAGTGGTATAATTTGTAGAAACCCTGATAGAGCTATAATTATAAGGCTCTCTCTCATGTGCTTATGATGGCAATCAGGGTTTTTTCAGTCTTAGCATATAAGAGCAAACTGTCATGGACACACCTTGTCTTCACTGAAGTATCAGTGGAAGTAGATACAGCTCAAATGTGGCCAGCTACTCAGCATCCCTATGGCATAACTGAAATCCCAGTAGACCTCAAGTGGTATGCTACCATTAGACAAACAATCTATGCTAAATGGAATTTCTCATAGGCTGCAAAGCAGAAAAGCTCGGACACTGAGATTTTAATTTCTCTGCAGTGATAAATGTATAGGAGATACACATATGTTTAAACCAAATCCATAGGCCTCATGAAATCACCTATTCCAATGCAATCTTGACATTATTACACAATGTAAAGAGGAGCCAAAGGTATCTCAGTAATTAAAATACTAGCTTTGCTATACAGAGTGGATCTTGCAGATATTGCTCAGAGGTTTGTATTGTACCCCTAGTGATTTCCAGGTCCAGAAAGGCTTCTCAGCATAGATGTAGCACAGTGTATCCCCATATTGATCCCTTCCTGCAAATTACACTCAGCATAACAAACTTATCCATATCCTTGAACGTCATGCTGAGGCACAAAAAGGCACCACACCGAACAGATAGCAGACTGAATGAAATGCACTGCTGGATATGCAAGTGGTTTGGCACTGTCAGGTATTGCTCCTCTCCACACAGGTTTCCTTACTGTGGTACAAGTGCACCTAAGCTGGCTCCCTGCAGAACAGGCTTCAGACACTGAAGGTTAGAATAGTCTTTGGGTATATATTAAAGAAGGTTCCTCTTATTTAGCAGCAGGTAAATTGGTTACTTTTAGACCCTTAGGCTCACATCAGCATTCATCGATTTTTTGCTGGTCCAAACAAATTAATGAAAAGCAGCCAAAGAATAATATTTTGTCCTTTTGTATTCATCTTACCACTGGTAAAATTACCCTTCTTGGCATTTAAAGAAGTCTCCTTACTGTGTATTTCTGAGTGTAAACATACAGAGGACTAAAAAATATCATAATTAGAAATGGTACTCTTTCCAGTAGGGTATACAATTACAAAAACAATATTTTAAACAGCTGTGGAATGATATTATACTTTTGAACATATGACTAGATACATTGCCATTCAATTAAGATCAAAATAGATTCATTTCCTTCTTTCAGAGGCCTGGTTGTTTCACAATCCTTTATGGTTAAATAGTACTGAATATCTAAACCACTGTGTTTCAAAACTCACCCATTTAGTTTTTTCAGTAACTGCCTTTGTGAGGAAACAAATATTTTCCTAATTACCTCCTGTGATACATTGAGATCCAGCTCAGATTCTTATGTTATCCTTAACATCTAAAGTGTTTAAAATTTTTGGTGATGGAAATATAGGTGTTGGAGTTTCACATTGGTATACTGAAGAAGTCAAAAACATAAAAGGACATTATGGCTACATAATAGTGAAGACTAAGATCTGTAAAGGTGTTCCTCTCCTTGGAGCTGCTTTCATATGCTTTTGAGACATCTTCTATTAAATACATTGAGTGCTTAGAGAGCAGGACCCCTAATTCAAACCACATGTCTCAACTCCTAGCTGCTCTGGTGATCTCATCTCTCAACCATCGTGTGCAGTTGTGCATTGTGCAATTCTCCCCTTCATTTTCAGTTCTGGCTGATTTAATAAAACAGCTCTTTCGAACTTTGTTTTTCCATAATATATAGGAATATAAAAAGTAATTCTTCACATTTTGTGCCTGCAACTGCATTTCACTTCAGAAATAATATTTCCAGAGGTGCTTCCAAAAGATAGTTTAAAAATATTAATTATAATAAATTTAACTCCCTGCACTTATTGAATATAGAGCCCTGTAATTTTTATTAATTTATTCTCCATACTATGCCTAATTGCATCTATTGCTTAGGCAAATCTCCTAAGGCCTTGCACATAAATAACTCCCATTTACTTGAAGTTAGTCATATCCTGCAGCAGAAAAAGGCTCCTATTTACATTTAACAGCAGATTTTTATTCAAAAACTCAAGAGTCATTGTTCTACTTTAACATGAAGCCAAGAAACTTATCTACATACCGGAAGAATGTGCATAGACACAAGCCACAAATGAAAGAACCAGAAGAGCTGAAATATAAGAAAAATATGTTTCAAGGTAGTACTTCACACTTTAGCTCATGCTAGGGAGGAGCACACATCTTCAAAGCTGAAAATGTGTGAAAAAACACGATAAACTCTTCTTACTTTTGTTCTTCAAACCAATTCCTAAAATTGTTGTTTGCCTTGCTCATAAAACATCAAAATTAACTTAGCTCGTTAAGATGCTGATTCTACTGCGCATTATGTTAGAAATTACTGCTGTTATTCCATTTTGTATTTGTGGCAATCTTCCTCTTTGACTGACATCTACTGAGAGAGGTACTGGGCCATGTGGCACTACAGCAGTGAAAGGTGCATGTGTTGGAATGCACAACAGAACAAAAATAAGTTAGAAATACCGTTTATGTAAAATTAACAGCATAAAGCCAGGTTCCTATGTAGTTTCTCTACACATTTGGGGAAGTATCTCACTCCGCAATTATGTCTGTTGATTACAATAACTGAAAATTTTAAATCTGTTTTCAATATAAAATATCTTTAAGGCCTAAAATAAGCATTAAGTATGCAAATTTATTTGTACATAATAAGAAGTATATGCATTATTGGCTTGATCACTTTGCTGAAGTCTTCCATCACTTTTCTCTATATTCTGTTCTTTAATCAGCTAGCTGCAGAAATAGAAACCTTGTCAATGATCATGAAGGACTGCATATTTTTAAGATGATTCTGAAGTCCCAATAAGGACTAATCACAGTCTGTCCATTCTTATTATCAAAAGATATTAATTTGATTTTAAACAGTAATAAGTATTTCCATCTCCAGGCAAAAAAATTACTATGAGTCTAGAGTAGAAGAGAAAACCTTATTTCCTACTTCCTGAGCAGTTGGCAATCACAGGGTTTGAATTTTATTGAGTGGGCAATTTCTCCTTGGTTTTAATTCTCTCTTGATTAAACCTTCTTTCTGGTGTTTAGATTTGCATGCACTAAGCTAGAAACAAGTTTCAAAGACAGATGTCCCTTTTCTTTCACCCACCATGAAACTCTTCCATATGGAGAAGGTCAGCCAGAAGCCTAGTCACCACTTAAAAGTGACTGGGTTTTGCAGAGCAGAGGTAAAGTGATGCTTAAGTAGTACATAAAGCTAGCTCTGGCTCCCTGCAAGGGAGAAATTTTACCCATAAATCTTTATGCATCTTGTTCCACTGATAAATTAATACTGAGACTGAATTTTTTAATACAAGGAACAGGTAATACTTATACTGCTGAGTGAGGTGTTTTCAGCATCTTTGGACAGGAATTAAAGTGTTCCCAAAGTTGGTGTAAAATATATAACAAGCTTTACAAGTTCCTTACATTGTCTCTTTAAGTCTCCCTGGCTCAATATAAATATCTATTTCGGTGATTTCAAATAGCTTAAAGCAAAGATCCAGGTTCCTACTTAATATCTGTGCTAACATCATCTTCCACCATGTTTAGGAAATTATGATTTTGTGAGGGAATACTTTCTTTTTATGGATAATAAAAATATTTTCTGGCTGGGATAATAAAGCTTTATTAGGAGGAAGAAGATCAAATTATTTTTTATCAGAACACTCAGTAGCTTTGTTCAGGTTAGCTCAAATTCAAACCACAAAATACCTCCCAATTCAATGGTGCTGGATCAAACCTGTGAGAACTCTTTACAAATGCAGTTTTGACTCCCTAGACAAAACACTATCAGTATCCTTGCCATTTACTTGTGTGTGTCCAGAAAATCAACCCTTTGGAAGAATATTCATGCCCAGATCTCATTACTGTCTTCCTCGGATTTATGCACCGATAGCAATTGGATGCTGACCAAAGGCCGCCTTTATTCTATAACTTTGTGTTAACTGCTAGCTAATATACATATGTTTTGCTGGTATATTGCCTGCTAACATCAGAGTATATCCCAAAACTATATTATTAAAAGCAAGGTATGTTATACCTGCATCTATAGGCGCATCACCTGTTAAACCTATATCTATAATCTATACCTATATGTATAATCTATAACTTTGTTTGACAGGGACTGAACACAGAATTAAAAGAAATAGCCAGCAGCATTAAAAATATGCTATTTCCTTTGTCTGTCTAGATTCCACAATGCAAATCACTGCTATGCCCATGTGTGACACTACCATGCTCCAGAAGGTGTCCTTTCAACACTGGAGAGTCACTGAAATGCTAAGTAAAAAAAATCCACAAACCAGCCAATTCTATGGTTTTGATATCTTGGGTGCCATTCCCAGTTAGTGGCAGGGTGCTGCTGCAAGACAGATTTCCTTCAAATCTTCTTGACACAAAGAAGCACTTGACTATATCAGTCCCCGGCTAAAGTTGTCAAATCAGGCAATGTGGATTCTTGACAAATAAAACCACACACCCAGATAAATTATTATTGAACTCAGCAGTATGTGGTAAGGACCGGAGAGCAAGGTTTCACCCTTGGAAGCTGTAAGCAACTAATGATTAGATTTCCAGGTCTTACTGACTCTTTATGGGTTTCCCAATTTGAGAGAGTGTAACTAACCAGTAAATGATCTGCTGTGGTCTCAGAGAGCAAACTGAATCAACATGTAGCGGATTTAGGCCATTTCCATAAATACATTTAAAAACAAAATTGACAGGAGTTTTCAGACAGGTCTTGAGTGAAAAAAAATTTGAGGGCCTGTACAATCTCTCCAACTGATATCTTCTCCATATGTGCCTGAAATACACACCAGCCAAGAAGCTCTCTGAGAGCTCAAGCCACTCTGACGGAATCTCGCAATGCACCGCTCAACTGGATGGAGAGCACAGCTAAAATTCCTGGCTAGGAAATACATCACTTAAAAACAAATGGGGTCCAGGAAAAAAGTAATGGAAAACATTGAAAACAGTCATATGGCAATGAGAGATGTCAGCAAATGTCTCTTTTTTTTTAACCAAAAAAGCTGAAAGTCAGCATGGTTGACTCAATCATCATGCTTGCTTTCTTATCAGAAGTATTTTTTCTGGCCACTTTATGTGAAGAAGTACAATATAAAATTAAAAAAAAAAAAAACACAATACCAAGCCTACTTTCATGGTGATAAATTGCTAAATCAACTGCAAATTAAGTACTGGATGCTCTTCCAAGTAGGACCCCACCAAGTTTGTATGCTCAGCAACCACAGTCATATTGAATTGGGCATTCCAGAAATGAAGGAACTTTACTTAGCTAATGTTGTTAAAGATCCCCACATCCTATGATAGGAATTTAAGATTATTTACCTACAATTCATGCATTTTAAAAAAAGTAGCTTCAGGAGGTTCATTAGTGCATACAACTTCATATACAGCAAGCTCTACATTCCTGCCTTTAAAAAGAGCAACCTTAGAACAGGCCAGCAGAAAGCATGCGAGAAGTACATGTGTCACAAATAATACATTTCCCTTCCTGTGCCAAGCATTTTCTCCATTCTTTAAAGTTTCTCTGTTGTCCATAGAGTATTACTCTGGCAAGCCAAAGATCCTCTGTTAACTTCTGTAGAGCTGTTCCAGTCATCCTTCTGGCAAGTGGGCTTTGTGTCTTTAAGTCCTCAACAGAGTAAATCTGGCACCTCCAGCACTGATTTGTCCTTCTATGTCCCCCTGAGGCTGGGTATCCACATGCTGATGTGGCCAAAAAGCCAACAGAGGACAGCAAAGAAATGCTCCTTTATGCATTTTACCAGAATTTCCCTAATCTTCAATGGGAACATGGTCCTGCTGAGGGACCACAGCCCCACGGGTTGTGCTTCTAGGATTTGGTCATTTCTACCTCAGCAGGTGCCAGCAGCAGCACATGTTCTCCTCAACCCCCAGAGACAGTCTCCTGTGTCTCTTAGCACCTCCCAAACTGCTCAGTACACTGCAGGGAGTTGAAGGAGGAGCTGATAAAGTAGGATTATTAATTGCCATGCATATGATTTATTCAGCTACTCCCAAACCTGAGCTCCTGAGATGAAAGCAGGTCACCATCCTTAACTGCTGGAGGAGGGAAAAATAGCTGGATATGCCAAATAGGTTATCTGGGACTGGACTGGACTGGACTTGTGTCAACAGCAGCTTGTGGCTCCCATTCTGCACCTCCAGCTCTGGAGCAAATTGATGTGGCATAGCTCACGTTGAAGCACATGCTAAGAAGTGCAGATTAACATGTCCATGCTGCACAGCAGGGTGTGACAGTGGAGAAATCCTGCGCTATGGCTGATCCAAGCCAGGCTGTACCATTGAGAAGTCCCTCCACGGGCCTTGCTAGCTTGGCAGCACTTCCAGCTAAAAACAATGTGCAGCTTTTAGGACTGAACTGGCTTACATGAAGTACAAATCCCAGCTCTCCTACTTTGTACTGCTCCTTTTCCCTTTTATTAATTTATTTGAAGTTAACATTAAATGAGAAGAAGAGAACATGAAAGGACAATTTAATCATCTAAAGTGCTTCCTAGGAAATACATAAAAGGCACGATGCATTAGCATACTGGTCATGAAGCTCCAAAAGCAAGTAATGAACACCACCAAATCTATTATATCATATTTCAGACAACATGAGATTTTGCTTTTTGTTTGCTAATTTATTATAATCATTACACTATTCAGTTATATTCAAACCAGATGCAGGATGCTGGGTTTTTTTTCTTTATGTATTTGTTGCTCTTCTGCTATACTTGGCTAACAAAAGCTGCCTTTGTAAGAAGCAATTTTCATTAAGAATGCAGTTATAAGTAAGCCTGTGCTCCTAAACCAGATCTTTTATGTCTTATAACATTGCAAAAAATTGCTAAAGGCATAGGTTAAAGTTTACAGGGCTTGGGGGACTGACGCTTTCCCTGATGGTCACAGCCTGATGGTCACTGACATGACCATGCTGGGCTCAGCCAAAAGCCACAGCTTTCTCTAGGAAACAAATGGTGACCTGCATGAGAAATCAGCTGTAGACATGGGGCCAGGGGCAGAAGACAGCTATCTTCTCCAGCACCACCCAGAATACACTCATTTGCACAGCCTGTGCATGCAGAGGTGCAAGCAAATAGGGAAGCACCACGCTGCGAAAGCAATGAAAGCCCTGAGCTTGATCACCTGTGCCTGATCCTTTCAGAGGATCAGAATGACACACAGAGTTATCCCCACAGGAACTATTAAAAATTAGCAAAAAATATTTGTCATGGAAAATTCAGTTTTGGCTCTGGAGTTTATTTGGATCAGTGTTTATAAATATGGAGAGTCTGGGTCTTTTGAGCAAAAAAAAGAGAACAGCTTTCAAGTTTGAAAAGCAATAAAGAAATAAAAACATTTGCATTTCCAAAGCAAAGCCATTTTTCATCCCCAGAAATGTCTGATTGAAAAATATTATGTGCATCTTTATTCCCCGTTTTCCAAACAAAAGAAACAGCGGCTCCCTGCAGAAACCTTTCCGTATGCCTCTGGGGTGGCACAGGAAGGACAGTCTGAATGGGAATGAATAAGGGCATGGGTAAAAACAATAACATGAAAAAACAGATGCTTAGTCAGGGGAGAAGGGTGGAGAGTATTTTAAAAGTACTGCTGTGTACATCCCTCACTCTCATTCATTATGCATTCACTATTGACCTATGGCCAAATGAATAGCACCAGAGCAGCTGTTCCCATTCCCTCTTTTATAACAAATGGTTCTGCCACCTATAAAGAAAACAACAGTGTCTTCAGACGTCACTGTAAAGGCTATGAGGATTTCTATCTGATGCTTCACCCCCCCTTCAAATGTTCCATGGAGAAGTATTAGGTGAGAAAGCTCAAGGCAGCAGAGGCTTCAGCACACACAGACCTAGATTCATTGATTTTGTGTCACAGGTACACAAACCATTGCCAACAGAGTAGTAATGAAAACCACCACAAGCCTTCCTCCCATCAATCCAGTCATGCACCATGGGAGCACCGCATGCCCCTTCTTCCTTCTTGTCTGCTTGCACTCTAGCACAGCAATGATAACAACAAAGCTGTACCAGAGATAAAAGCCCACATAGCATGCTAATTTTGAATCATAGTAGCGCCTGCAGATGACATTCTATCATTTCTACTTGGTTTCTTTTCATAAAATTCTCAGAGAGGTTTTTAATTTACAGCTCCAGATGGAATTTGTTCTTGAAGATCCTATTATTTTACTGTTACTTAAAAAAACTACTTAAAGCTTTACACAAAATTTAATAAGAAAGTGGATCACATACTGGTTTGGAGCAAAAGAAAGCCTGGTTAGCACTGAATAATTTTAATCCACTCTTCCTGTGTCATTATGAAATTAAATTTATTGTGCTCACAATTGAAAAATGCCCTCTGAATGGAAATAATAAAAGTATTTCACATTAAAAATCAGATGTAGAATCTCTCACAGCAGCTAGGAAATTCAAAGCTAAAGCATGTAGTATTATATATACCACTTTTTCACCCACAAGTGTATGCCTATCACTCCAACATGCTATATGCCCTTACATATGTTCCAAAAAAAGCAGCCTGTGCCTCTTTGTGTATGCCCATACTACTAGCCACTACAAACATCCATGTGACTACACCAGGCAATGCAGTGGATGAGGAAGGGTAAAAGGAAAGCAGGACTAAGTTCATAAGAACTGAGCCAAAGAGGATGGCAGCTGCTATTTCATTGAGTTAGTTAAGTTGCATAAGCAGCAGATCTTTTTCCAGCTTAACATAATTATATACTTGCAGAAGTTATTGTTGTTGTTTTAATTGTCTGAGGATGTCTTTGATACTATAAGGATAGCTCAGTATTTAAAAAGGAAATGAAGATTGTGAAATGTTACATGACTGTGGGAGTAAATATACTGTTGCCCTACAACTGGAACTGAGAGAAAAGAGTTCAACAGCAATGAATTTACTATATTAAATACTCAGTGGAAAAATACAACCATCCCAATAAGAGGTGTCTTGATTTGTATCAGATGATGTGACTGTAAAACCTCATTAGAATCCTAAAATACTCTGACATTTAGGACTTCTACAAATCTTCATGACAGAGATCAGGTTACGCATTATAATTTTGTGAATTGCTTATGATCATATTTTAATCATAAATGTTTTAATGTACTCCAAAAGATAAACATAATCAGTTGTTCTCATTTAAAAGTGATTTAGGATACATGTTTAACCATGTTAGCACCACTAGAAAGCCATTTCACTGATTCTGAGTATATGGAGTAACAACAGCATTGGTAGTGGAGACGTCAAGGTATGAGATGTCTGTTCTTAATTTAACAGGTTTTTGTTGCTTGAGCCACAGTGTTTGAATGTTGTGACTGAACAGAACAGTTCAAACACAAATTCCCAGCAAAATCTGCCTTTTTCCTCCTATCAGCTACTAGACTCCACTCCAAGCTCATACTCACTAGGTTAAGGTGGTGAGAATAGCTGCCCAGGCCAAGCAAGTCAGTTTATTCTTCCTTTCTAGAATCTGTTAAATTAGCTGAATGAGGTACTGTCTTTTAAAGCTGCTGCAGTGTTGTACTGAGAAGGAAGAAAGTCAGTCATTAATGGCTACCAGAGAATTAAAAAAACCTTGCAGTGACAATTTTGATTGAAAATGAAACAGATTTCTAATGGAAGAAAAAAAAAAGTGTCTTGGGAAAAGTAAAAAGGCCACTAGTTAAATGACACGCAAAATATTTACTCATGTGCCTTTCCAGCAACTAGGTGAGGTGTTTTAAGGAAGTGCAGGTCTGAGTACTCCGAATTTTCCAGGAGATGGGTGGAACTGGAAAATTGTTCAATTCAAACCTGCACAGGCAGCAAGAAAAGAAGACCATTTTATATCAAATGAATAGAGCACATTTTATAGTTTCTTTCGGTTTCAGTTGATAATTATAATGAATTTGCAGAGTTCAAGACAACCAAAGGCCTTTGCAACTCATAGTCTAGACGATTTTTGTGCATGTGTGTGCTCTATCACTTGGACAATTTGCTTCTACCTCACCTGTATTTCTTTGACAAAGACTTTGATATAGTTTAAGATTATAAGATCATTTTCCTAATCCTGTCTGTATATATTTACTACAAACTCCTTCCTACACAAAGATCACCTATACCTTGCCATCTACTTTCATGAGCTGTTTCTTAAAGAAAAAAACAAACCAAACAATAACTCTTTATCTTGTGAAAGTTGTGAGCATAGCTGTACATGTGTTTTCCAACCTGTGAAAGCCTGAAGACCGCACTGCACTGCGCAGGCGTAATTAAGAAGATGTCCTTTCCCTACAATGGAAAACTGACACTGTGCAAAGACTCAAAGCTCATTTGCTTCTTTTTGCAGCTTTTTAAATTGCAGTCCTGGGAGACTGAATTACCTGAATAGTGGGAAGGAAACATGATCTTTTTAACCCTCCCAGTCATTGGTCCGAGTCCAGGCATAGCTAGCAGTGATCTAACGCCATCTAGTAGCTGTTTAGAAATCTACATGTCGTGAGCTAGTGGCCACATGCCCGGCACTGATCAAACATTGCTCACTAAAGGACCCTGAAGGACAAGATGATGGCGCATTGATGAGGAAATGCGAGAAGCTTGTTCAACTGCAGGCCCTGCTCTGTGAATAAAGAAAGGACTTTGCACTCAAAGCCTTCGAGTCTGGGTCTCCTCGCAAGTGAGCATCTTTTCAGATGTGGTAGTTGGTGTCAATATTTGCATTTTTACCGTATCTACCCAAACACTGCGTTTCTTGGTTATCTCACATATGGATCAGGGTGAATTTAAAGGCACACTGGTGATCCACCCTCAGCACAGGTTTTCCAGGACTATCTCAGTGCCAAGTGTAACTCCAACCCTAACTTGGCTTCTGAATTATCATAGAATCATAGAACAGTTTGGGTTGGAAGGGACCTTAAAGATCATTTAGTTCTACACACACACACACACACCCCCGCCACAGGCAGGGACATTAAACTAAATTAGATTAAAATAACCAAACAGGTATGCATTTCAACCTATTTCCGGTCTTAAGGTTACATGCATGTGCCATCTGGCTCCTTTGGTAATGCTAACATTGATGCGGCCAGGACTTCCCGGCTGAGATGATGAGACAACTCCATCTCCACTTTACCAACAGGAAGCTGAGGCATGGAGAAATTAAGGCTTAGACCCACAAAGAGTCCAACAAAGGTGGCTGTTAGGTGCCTCCTTGTGACATGCTAGCCTGAGGTTTTTTTCCACACCTTCTGCCTTGGCTTTAGCCATGCTGCTGTCCCCAGATGCTCTCTTCCTCCCCTTGCCAAAGGCTGACACCCTCTCAAGTCTACCAGAATAACTGACTGTACGTGCAACCTTTCCCTCACACAATACACGAAAAACAGTAAGGGCTACCAAAGACTTGCTGTTTACAGTGTCAAAGATCAAGGAGATCAATTCAAACCAAAGTCATCCTGGCCAAGCAAAGGTGATGGCAATCACTGATGGAGGGGACAAGCACCTGTGGCTATCAGGAGGGTCGCATCTCACTCAGTACAACCACCCCCAGGACGGGCTCCACACTGTGCAAAGCAGAAACCATCTGGCCCAAGGAAGCGGATCTTTCCCAGCCTTCACCAGTGCAGAGGTCTACCAAGAAGCACCCTTGAGGACTGGAAGTGAAGACACCACTGAAACACCTACAGGAAACCTGACCCAATGAGGGCCTCGTCTTGCTTCTCTGCCTTTCTCCTGGCATGCTCTTGGCTCTTGGATCTTCACCTGGCCTCCAGCCCTGCACTCCAGGGTCACAGAGGAGAACATGGAAGAGCATGGGATGTAATCCTGGCTCTCTTAAACCCTGGGCTGAAGTCCCTCCTTCTGCTCGTAACAGTAAGAGTCAGTGGGGAAATACACTGATCTGCTGCTAATCTCCAAAGAGCCTCTTCCAAACCACACAATACTGGCTCTCGCTTCATAAAAATCTTCCAGCCTAGCAAAAGTGAGGCTTCTCCATGCACCATTTACAGTCACAAACTGTGGTTTCTTGTAGGTGGAGGCACGGTCAAACACTTGGCACACTACATTTCTGGTCATCCCAACCACTCACAGTAAGCACCTCAGGAAATTGAGAACACCCAGCACTAATGATGTAAATGCACTGACCGAAGGGGACATGCACACCCACAGGCACAAGATCTTTTATAGGGTGCATGGATTCTCCCTTTTAGCTTCTTATGCTTTACGTCAAGCATGGCAGCTATTATCTCTTCCCCTGCTTGCAGTAGCCAAACGTCACACAGTTGCACAAAGGCTCTTGGACAGAAAGTGAATTTATCTCTTGTTGCCAATCTCATTAGAAATAAATAACAAGCACTCCAAGACTTCTGCCACTCCTGCAGGCTCTCTCCAAGAGCTTTGCTTTCTGTTACAGCTCAAGGGAACTGCCCTGCTCAAAGGTCTCAGAGGGAAATCCGTGAAAGAAATGTAATTCAAATCCAGGTCTCTTAAATCCCAAACTGACTATAATTCTATAATTAATTTATGTAGCAAAAATGTTATGCATCTTATTTTGTTATTTGGAAGTAGGGCCTTCTCTGTTTTGTATTTCATCATAGGCATCAGTTCCATAAATACTTTCTGCATGTGACCAATCCTATGGCAGTGTCTGAAGTCAGACTAACTAAAACTCATTATCTGCAAGATCAGGGCCTAAATTTGTTTTCAATCATTCCTGTAAGAAATTATTTAGCTTCCAAACAGCTAAACTATACCTCAGAAGATTTTTAGGAAGAAATTCAGAGGTTTGCCGGAAGCTGGGCACATACCTGCCCTCCCCTTCAAAATCTAACGTAATCTGTTAAAGCAGTGATATATTAGCTGTGTGACAAACTAGTGAAAATCATCAGAAACATGAATGGATGGATCAGTGATATCACAAAAACTAATTAAAAATGTAATTTTTTTCTTTTTATGTGCAGCTGAATTTTAGGACTCATTTTATCTATTAACATTTGTTTCACTTGCTGGACTAGGCTTAGCAGGAAGGCTGTTATACAAGGGAAGATTACCTGCAATCCAGTTGAGTGAGCACACAACAGCAGCAGGTCTTGCTTACGGCACAAAGTTTCATCATAAATAACAGACTGAGTAACTTAGCTACAAAGCAGGATGAAAACTGAGCAATTTCTGACTTAAGATCTAGCCATCCACAGTCCTGTGCTGCCATCTGCAGTCTCCTGATCACAGTTGGATTTCTAAATCAGCCGGCTCACATCATCTTTAGTAACATGGTCCCTGTAAACATCAGGAGCTTTCAGTAACAGTCAGATTGGTTTTTTTCCACAAATATTATCATATTTAAATAATCAAAATATTCCTCTTTTTGAAGATGTAGTTTGTTCTATTTCCAGCCTTTTTTTAATTTTCTTGTTTATCTCACTTCTCTACTGCCTTTGCTAACTGAAGTTGAATGTCAGACCCAAAGTGCAACATATTTAATAACCCAGAAAGTTTGCAAAATGCTGATAGATAAGAGTGTTTCAGAACTCTCATGGACTTCCTAGCTACGTATGGAAATTGGTTTTAATTTGTGTAATTGTAGTTACAGCATTAAAATTGAGTTTTAATAAAATATTTCCCCTAACATATATTGCTGGAGAAATATAAACATCTTTTATTGTATGCAAAAGTTGCTAGGACTCTGAAAACATGCTAAAGTATGTTCTCTGTTAAAGGCTACAGAAACAGATCATCTAAAATGGCACTGAGCTATTACCCATTAGGGTAGTACCCTTAGGGATTGTTAAGTCAAATTATTTTAACTCAGGTGTTCTCCAGGCTCTACCTCCTGGCCACGTACCCCTCTCTTCTGACATGCAGTGATTTAGTAAGCTGCTGTAACTAGTTCATATGCTATATCTCTGTATATGATTGTAAGGCAGAGGATTAGCACAGTGTTTGCAGAGACAGAGTGACTGTTAGACCAGGAATGCTATAGGCTAATCGTACTGCTTTTTTTCCTCAGACAAAGAAAGAAGTCCTGGGCTCAGAAGAGAGAATAGGAATGAAAAAGTGGTTTGGAAAGAATTGACTGTTCTATAGTAATGAGCTAAATTGAGAATATCTACTGGCTTCCAAAGAGCAAATAGGCACCTCAGAACATCGAGTCTGCCTTGAAGGGTGCAGCTCAGCTGCACCATTTACCACAACCTCTTTAAGACATGGTGTAACTCAAGTTTAAGTCGGACCTCCTAGAACCAGGGTGACTAACAGGTGCCTTGACATAGGTTTTGCACATCTTATTCCTCCATTGCTAGGAGGCAAAACATCAGTCTGTGGGTATTGATCACAATGCGCATGCATGCTGCAAAACAGACTGCTGCCCTTGAAGAAGCGTGATGCACTGAGTATGGGATGCCCCAGCAACACTGGGAACACCAAGCTGGCGGAGGACAGAGCTGTCTGAGCAGGCTACCCTCTCCTAAATTAGACATTAAGTATGCTGCTGGGAGATCAGTCATAGCCAGGGAAATGCTGGATGTTAAGAAGATAAGATGCCACATATTTGTCAGAGGTATCCCACCTTTATGCAAGGCAGCAGTTCTTAGGTCTCGCTGTGTTCAGATATCATCAGAGTAAGGACCCATGAGCTTCTGTCATGCAGGGATGCCTTTCTTGAGCTGCTGCAGCACCAAGCTCCTGGTCCTACCTCTGCCCTTCTGCTTGGTATTTAAAATCAAGCCATGCACTGTCTTGGGAACTCACATTTCTGGCTCTAACCCTGCTCTACAGCAATTTTTCAGAGTAAATTGTTTTAATATTGCTAGGATTTGGTAGGCTTTGATCTGAAATAAAGAATGTGCCTGAAAATATCCTTAATCTCACAAAATTTATTCAGGGTGATTGTCAGGGTGGTTGGCATGTTCTGTTTCGCTAGCAGCCTATGGGCCAGATCCTGGCTTCTGGACACTTGCAGCCACAGCCCTTGTGCTGCAGATAGGGAATAGCTGCTTGATCAGCTTTATCTTAAGAGCCAAATGCTTTGTACATTATCTGATCAAACCACCATACTTAGAACTAGACCCAGGAGTCTCTTAGGAGGTTGGGATTTAGCCAGAGGCATATCTTACACATTTAGTCACATTGAGGAAATCAGCAAGAAGGATTCCAATACTGGGATCTAACTGCACCAGTGATGAGGTTGAGCACCTGAACAGAGCACTTGCAGTTTCCCAGATACCAATGACATGAAAAAAATATCTATTTAATTATAAGAGCAAAGGTCTTAGGGTATGCATGTGGAAATTTAAACTGTACAAATATCAAACAGAGAAACATGGAGAGAAAGTAATCCATGACTTGTCTAATACATAATGCTCTTACTGCACAAACAGCTTCAAGGAAATAGTTTGTAACAGTACAACTAATCTCTACTGCTAGTATGTGCCCTTGCAAGTGCTAGCTTAGCAAAACGGTAGCCAAAACACAAAGATCAAGGACACATCAATATTAAAAACTATTTTAAAAGAAGGTAAATAATACTCCCTGGCATAATTTTTTATCTTCAATATATAGTTCTATGTGAAGGAGTCACTGCAAAGAGAGAGGATATTTATGGCTATATGGGAAAAAAAGTGTACAACAAATTGTACTGGTAAATGAAGAGATTATGTTACCAGAGATATAAGAGTTAAAAATTATACTGCATGAATCCATGTGCAGGACTGCAGTTGAATTTTTGTGTAGCCAGACTGACATCTTGTGGCTTGAGCAAAACATTTAAACAGGCACCTAAGGGGAATTAACTTGGGTATTGTTATGGCATGTGAAGATATGTCTTCTTTTTTTAGCAGACCAGTATGTAGTTTCCCCAGTGTATTAATGGTTGCAGTCATGAAGTTTATATATAAACTCTCACTCTGGTTTCTGCTTTCACATGTAGTTGTTAGCCCTGTCTCCATTTGTAAATCTCAGCCTAATTAGTAGAGTTGAATTTAAAGCCAGCCACTCAAAAAAAGTGTTTAATAGTAAAAATTGTAAAGTTGGCTCAGCATTCAGGAAATTTTACAGATTAATAGTAAATGTGTGCCCCTCTTACTTCATTTTTAATGTCAGAGTGAAAGTTTATGAAACACAGAAATGGTCCTTTTTAATCAGTTGATGGATACCCTTACAGCAGTATCTAGCGACCAGCAGTAACTGCTTATGGGAGAGTATGAACATGATTAGGCTAAATATTTAATCTAGTTTTGAAATCTTAATGACACACCATCCTCACACCAGTCTTAATCTCTCCTGACTGCCAAAAACATCAGCTTTTTTCTCTTTTTTAGCATGTAAGGCAAAGAGTGAGGAGATCAAGCATGATGTTGGAGCAAGGACAAGGAAAGGTTGCTGGGGATCTGTACAAGAAAGGTTACATAAAAATTACTTGCAGGGACAGTGGAAGGGCACATCCACACCATACCATGGCAGCTGGCACAGATCTTTAAGGTACTAGCAGCCAAGTGAGCATCGCGTGAATCCTCCAAACCCTTCAGGGCTGAAGAACCTAAGCATGATGCTGAGCTTGCCTAGCTCCTCAGCTCTGTGCTTGGAGTTATGTCCTGTCCAGCCAGCCACCCAGTATCAGGGGGGCTCAAGACAAGCTCTATAACCTTTGCACCGTGCTCCAGTTTGTGGTTTAGGCTTACTCCAAACCATCATCACAGGTCAAGCCCAGTAGAGCTCTTCAAGGGGAAGGAGCAAGGAAGAGTTAGGAGACAGGTTGAAATAAAACAGTGTGAAAATGGAAAGCGAGGAAGACAGTGTTCAAGAAGAAAACCCAGCTATTGTCCCCTCCCTGTTTTTCACAGCTGCATGGAGAAAACAGAAGCTCTCAGGGCCACTCTGCAAAGCTCCACACTGACACTTGACACAGTGCTGAATGTCCCCTGTATCTGCACTGTGAATTCTTACAGAAATGGAGAAAAACTGGGCTCCCTCTTATGAATAGTTCACAGTTACTTATACCATAGATACCATGCACTTTAGGAAAGGCTCCTCCAGAGAATAATTCAAAGTAAAAACATACCATCATCTCCTTCTCTGTCTATAAGGACACAGAAAGAGTGAGAAAGACGTCTTTTAACCAAGGGCACTTGGATGACTGCCCTGAACTAAGGGGCAAATATTCCAGCAGCAGTTGCCAGACACTGTAAGCTTGACTCTAGGGCAAGTGCATCTGCTGACCATGCACAGGCATCCCCCACATCCAGCAGCTGGAAATAGGCGTGAGTGTAGCCCCTTGATGACAAGGGGCACAAGCAGAACACTCTGCCAATAGAAGCTGGATTTTTTCCTTTTTATTTTTAAAATGAGAGAACAGAAAGGGAGGAATTAATGTCACTGTACTAAGAGAAGTATTTCTGAGGGCTGAATGCAGCCACATGCCCAAGTAGATCAAATGACTTCAGCTGAAATTACAGAGAAGCAGCAGCCTGAGCTGGTGTGGCGCAATAAACTCAGCTGAGCGTCTCCCACACAGCTCCACTCATGTACCACAAACATAGCCTTGGATGCAATGTCCTTGCTGTCCCAGCTGGGATCTGCTTTTCATCAACAGCTGACGTTCACACCAAATTGTAAAGTTTAATATTTATCCCTAAACACATAAAGCCTACTAATAAAAACGGACTGGGAACTATTTGGCTACAGTTACTAAGGCACCAATAGGCAAGAGTGGGAGTTCACATCTCCAAGCCTCAGGCTATTCCCATCCTCTCCTACATACTGCTCCCAAGAGGTTTCTCAGCTTCTTTGCTCTTTATACAAACTCTGCCTCTAAAATGACCAAAGTCCTTTCACAGGAAATGTAAAGGGTGGAAAAGATGCCCCCTCAACATATTCCTTCTTCTTCCCACAGTTTGATTCCACCTCCTGGCCCCAGAAGAGGGCAAATATTTAAATGCAAGATATTGAAATGGAGAGGTGGAGGGCTATGGGGATGAGGAGATACAACATCTGCATGAACTTTCCCAGCTCTCCCTATCCATTTCCACTGCACCTGACACCATGCCTGTCAAGTATTTGTTTTCCCACTGCCTTTAAAACACATATAACAGAGGAAAGAGGACTAGCTTGCTCCATTTATTATTTCCCATTTGTCCTGATAATAGGCCCTTAAAATACAAGTTTTATCTAAAGACTGAGAGATTCACCTGTCAGTATTGCTAGGCAGCAGCAGTGTTTGCAACATAGACACACATAGATGGAAGCGTTCAGTCTTCCAGTCTGTCAAGTCAACACGTTTCACAGCTGGTAACAACAGAAAATAATTATGAGCAGTGACAACGTAATTCATAACTAATTTCAGGGCCATTTGGTTCCAACAAAGGCAGCTGGCATGCAGGTACGTGGTTACAGAAATCCTCACAACATGCCTTCACAGCCCACTGTATCCAGAGGTATCGTATGACTGCAGACGGCATCAGCTCATCATTAACTATGGTTGTAAGAAATTCTTGAGACATTAACCAAGTTTAGGGATGTATGTATCATATGTATCAAGATCCCTAAACTTGTTTAAAACAAAAGCAGCCATTCCAGCCACAGCTGTCAGTACTCACATTGCTGAAGCCAAGTGCAGGTCATGCATATGACACTTCTTCATACTAAGTCTTGAAGCAGCATTGGCCAGTTTTAAACAGGATAAATACTTTTGAGGTACTACTGAAACTGCTAGGAACTATGGAAATAAGCACAGCAAAGTTTTCAGGCTGAGGCAATACCTTTTATTAGAGCAACTGATGAAACTAGAACAAACAGGCAAGTTATGAGGCACCCTATCTGAGACCCTTTTGAGCCAAAACAGGCCTATATGCATCAAAGTTTTTCCCATGTGTATAAGTTTGACAGAGAACCGTACTTCTTCCTAGAAACATTCCTTCAGTTATGGGAGACCATCACAGCAACACGATTACTCCTAGTGGCACTCACACAAGAACTCAAGACCTTCCCCTGATCTGAAAAAGCAGACAAGCAGGCAGACACACAAGCTCTTTTTCAGAACAATGACTATGAAAAAGGCTTCTGCCCATCTTCCTCTTGCGGTGTTTTTAGTTACTGTAACAGGGAGAAGAACCTCTCACCACAGGCACCATCCTGCCTAATTAGGCCAGTTTGTGGTAAAACTTTGTCTTCTTCAGCTCCCTTGATAAATATTACAGCACCATGTGGTACCGATCACCATTCTTAACCATCCAATTATAATTATCTGCAAAAAGACAATGCTATTGAAAACTGATCTTGTCAGCAAAGTCAGTGCCTGTGCCTTCTCCAGAAGTCAAAACAGTCCAAGGAAGAGAACAAAGCCTGGGAAATCTGCATTTGGAAAACGCTGGCTCTCAAGGCTTCATAATGATGCTTAGATAGGCTCTGCAGGCTCTGAGAAGTAATCTCATGGCTGCTGTGTCTAATATCTGCCACATCTAATTTTTGTACAGCATTGCTTGAGTGAACTCTATGTTTCCTTTGAGATACCATGAGGTGTACCAGACAGCCTAAGAGGCAGTGTGATGGATCAATGAATCATCTGTCCAGGTGAGGCTATCCTCTTGTACTATAAATATGTATAGATTTTGCCTCACATGGACTTATAGAACTTACTCTCACATTGGCTCTGGACAAACAAAGTGGAAAAATGAGGATCTTCAGCTTCCTCCAGCATAGAAATATTACATGTTCTTGGAAGATCCACCAGCAGTCAGCATCACCCCCATGCAGCTGAAGAAAATGCTTTCAGGGCTGTATCTTTTACAAGCAAAGCTCTAGGGTCAGAACCAGCCTCCTCTATGCTCCCCAGGTAAGTGATATTGATATTTATTGGAGTAGGTTTTCAGCAGCATACACATGGAGTTAATTATGCAGCCCACATTGCCGTTAATAACAGCCAAGCACCTAATCCTCCACATGCAGCACGCTGAATATGTTATCCTATGAAACTGCAGCTTCACAGTTATTTTACATCAGTTTATGTAGCTTCCCTTATGCTGTGCTGAATGGATTTTCATTCTGTGTCCAGGAGCATTCCTGTCCCTCCAGTAGCAAACAATAAATGAATCTTAGGAGGCTCTGGTGTACTTAGGAGGCTCTGGTGAACCTATCAAAAGAGGCAATTTATTTCTGAACTTGGCACTAGGCACGGCATGCCTTGTAAATGTCAATTTGTGTATGTGTGAGCATCTGACACTACTCAGCAGCACATGGCTGAGGCCAAGAATTTGACTGAGTTTGGCTGATTTGCAAGCCTAAAAATATTCTCTTTTATCAATATCCATTTTTTTATGCTTATTTGCATGCTAAGAAAATTCTAAGCAGGCGGTGGTTTCATGGATCAATCCTCAACAGCTCTATTGAGATCAAGTACGTGATGACCTGCCATAAACTGTGTGATGACACAGTTAGAACCATTGCATAAGAAGTGGCCCATATATAGGCATACTTTGATATTCACTGTTTGTCTGTTCTAATCCTGCAGGAATCAGAGACATTTTATTGTTTTGTCTTCATTTACATGCAGTGCCCAAAGGCCTCTGGCAGGGCTATATAAGTCAAATGGGTTGTTATTACTGCAGTAGTTCCTATCATGGGCCCAGTTTGCTTCCCATTGACGTCAATGGCAAATCTTCCAATAATTTTTGTGAAAGCTAGATTAAGCCAAAAATCTATGATCACACCCTGTTATGTTTTGTACCAAGAGTATTGTGGGCTCCAGATGAATTTTTTTTGCATTTACTACAGTATGGAAAACAAAGGGGGCTCTAAAAGAGGTTTTGATGGTAAATGAGAGCATGCATGTGGCAAGCTGCTCTGTTTGTCATTGGAACATGACAAAGATGAGTGCCAAAATAAAATCTTCAGAAATGCTAAGAAAAATGTAAATTTCTGACTTCTTTCAGAGCAACTCAGGAGAGTTATGTGAGTTTTATGACAGTTTTGAACATCAGGAACTAGCCTGATAATACCGCACCACAATAAAGCAGTAGAATTGCTCCAACAGCACCATAGGTTTGCAGCTTGGATGTACTAGTTTTTCCATTTCATCAGTCCTCTTCGTTTGATGACTATCAGTACTGCCCTATTACTTTCAGTTTCATGCACTGATCTTTAGTGATCACTTCCCTTCCTTTCCCTAGTCTTCTTGCTCTTTTTCCTTGATTTTTGCACTCTCATCCATGCACTGCTTTCTCTCTCTAACATGAAGGAACTTAGTCACTTACAGGCACCCAGCTCTTCACACCTGTAAGGCATTTTCTCTGTATTGCCAACTTTTGTCCTTTTTCAAGACAAAAACTGCCTATTGCTTCCAACTTCTACTTTCAGCATTACTGTTCCTCCCTCCATCTAAATGATTCAGCTTTTGTTCCTCTTCCTTAGAAGTTTGAAGTGTCCCCCTCAAAGTCATTGCTTTCCACAGTCATATTTTCTGACATGAAAATTCTATCTCTCTTGTCTGATGGACTCTGGAGCCCATAGGTCTGCACTGGCACCATTGATCTCTCTCGAAATCCAAAGAAGAGGTCAAACAAGATGGATGGAAACACAGACAAAAGATCAAAATGTGATGATTAATTAATGGTTCAAAATTAGTGGTTCAAAAAAATGGTTCAAAAGTGGGATCCAACACTATTCAACATATTCTTCAGTGATCTGAATAATAGGACTGGATGCCCACACCAAGTTTGTGGATGACACAAAACTGGGAAAAGGGATATGCTGGAAGGAGATGAACCACCACAGAGAGAGACCTCAACAGGCTGGAAGTCAGCCAACAAGATTGCTGTTTAAGATGTTAAAGCAACAAATGTTTGAAGTTTAATGAAGACAAATACAAAGTTCTGCAACTGGGATGGAATAATCCTAAGCAGCAGTACATGCTGGGGACTGGCTGGCTGGGGAGAAGCTCTGCTGAAAAGGCACTGGGTGTTTGGGCAGACAACAAGCTGAGCAAGGTCAGCAGCCTGGCCTGGCAGCCAACACAGCAATCTGTATCTTGATTGCATCAGCAAAATTACATCCAGCAAATCAAGATATGTGATCATTCCTGTCTATTCCACACTTGGCAGGCCACACCTGGACTATTTCATCCAGTTTTGCTTTCTCCCTGCTCAAAAGAGACATTGAAAAATTGGAGACAGCTTGGTGGATGATAATCACCAGTGATTAGAGTGCTGGAAAACTTGATGCAGAAGGAAAGGTGGAAGGAGTTGAGTATTTCAGTCTCAACTCCAAGCCAAGAGAAGGCAATGAGGAATCTAATCACAGTCTTCTACGACCCAAAAGGTAGTTTTAGATAGGTAGACAGAGTTCAGAGTAGTATTGTTGTTACAGGGATTCACACCAACAGGACAAGAGGCAATGGGCATAAGTCACTAAAGAGGAAATGCCATCTAGGTATGAGAAAAAAAAAATATTCACTGTGAGAACAATTCAGCAGTATAAATCATTGCTCAGGGAAGTGGTGGAATCCCTTTCACCAGGAATACTCCAAATTTGGCTTGACAGGGTTTTGGATAACTGAACTCAAGGTCCTGCTTTCAAGGGTGTGAGAGATGATATCAATGAGACCCTTTCAATCTCGGCTTTTCTGTGATTCTGTGAAAGCATGGGGAAAGAAGCATGTGTCAAGTTCTGGATGTCTCATCTCAAAGAGGCTTAGAAGCATTAAGAACAAGGCAGGCAGGTGATAGCACAGGCATAGGACAGGCTCAGCAGATGAAAGTAGATGAAAACAAATGAGAAAGTGTATATGAAGGGTAATGGTCTTTGCAGGCTCTTCTCCCTGATGAAAGCAGAGCTGATGTCTAAAAGAAAGAGATCAAAAATGAGTGAGCTGTTTTTCACCTTACCACAGTGACCAGGGTAATTTAGCCTGGAGCAAGACACTGCAGGGGTAGATGCTGCACAAGTGATGGTTCCTGTCTGAAACAATTTGTCTATGTATAACACAGTGTAAGCCAGAAGGTAAATGAGACTTACAGACTCTCTGGAGAGTGCCAAAGACTAATACAGTATTAGCCAACATGACAGCACTGGTTAGGAACTAGCCCTGGGAAATGGCAGCTGAACAGTTCAGGACCAGGATGTAAAGCATTCAGTCAGTAACATGTACCACTGGAAGCAAGCTGAAGCCATCACACTCTCTGGAAGCTGTTGAGCTGAACTGCCAACAGCCTTTCAGCTCTCACTGTGTGCTGAAAACTTTTCCGTAGCCTGTGATGATGAAGGCCTGAGGCGTCATCTCTGGTGGCCCTGAGACATCCCTACCACTTTACAGCCAGCAGTCATCTGGTACATAATACGTGTCTGCGGGTTAGGGAGAAATTCAAAAGCAGCAAAGGGGCATGTATATGTGAAGAGGTCTTATGTGCGAAATGTACATAGGTGTTAAAGTTGTGTGAAATGGTATTCTTTATACATTATTTGGTTCTCTTTTACTGTCGCAGTTACTTCTGGGGTTTGGTTTTGGTTTTTTGTTTTTTTTTTTTTTTTTATTCTGGAAAGGTCTGGGATCACAGAATCACAGACTAGTTTCAGTTGGAAGAGACCTTAAAGATCATTTAGCTCCAGAGATCCTGCTATGGGCAAGCACAACTTGAACTAGACCAGATTGCTCAAAGCCCCAACCTATCTGGCCTTGAATTATTCCAGGGATGTGGCAGCAACAATTTCTCACAGGGCAACATGTCCCAGTGTCTCACTACCCTCATGGCAAAGAGCTTCTTGCTAATAACTAATCTAAATCTCCCTTCTTTCAGTTAAAAGCTATTCCCCCTTGTCTTGTCACTACATGCCCTTGTAAAAAGTCACTCTCCAGCTTTCTTGTAGGCCCACTTTATGTACTGGAAGGCACCTATGAGGTCTCCTCAGAGATTTCTCTCCTCCAGGCTGAGCAAACCTAACTGGTCTGTGTCCCTCTTTTGTTGAGGGCGCCATAGCTGAATGCAGTGCTCCAGGTGGGGTCTCAAGAGAGTCAAGTAGAGGGGGAGTATCACCCCCTTGACCTACTGGGCACACTTCTTATGATGCAGACCAGGATATGGCTGGCTTTCTGGGCTGCAAGTGCACATTGCTGGATCATGTTGAGCTTCTAATCAACCAGCACCCCAAAGTCTTTCTCCTCAGGGCTACTCTCAGTCCATTCCTGAACTTCATGAGTTTTGCACTGGCCCATCTCTTAAGCATGTCCAAGTTCTCTGGATGACATCCCTTCCCTCCAGTGTGTCAGTCACTACGCAGCTTGGTATCACTGACAAACTTGCAGAGGGAACACTCAATCCCACTGTCCATGCCACTGACAAAGATGTGTCGGTGCTGTTGAACAGCACTGGTCCCATCACCGATGCCTGAGGGATGGCTCTCGTCACTGGAGATCGAGCCAATGACCACAACAATTTGAGTGTGACCATCCAGTCAATTCCTTATCCAGCAAGTGGTCCATCCATCAAATCCATGCTTTTGCTGCTTAGAGACAAGAATGTTCTGTGGAACATTGTCAAATACCTTGTACAAGTCCATGCATCATCAGAAAAATCAGACTGCAAGGCAGGCAAAAGGGAGATTGTGTTAATGTTGCATAGTGATACCTTCGTACATGCCACAGGCTCCACACTACTCTTTACTCCTCAGTGTGGTCCTTCCAGGAACAAATTCAACAAGTAAATGAAGCCTACAAAACTGCTGGTTGTATCAAGAGATTTCAGAGTGCTGACCAACAAGGACTAGGACTATGTCATATTTGTTGTGTTCAGGCACATGCAGCGCAAAGTGTAGAGGACAGTCAGCAAGGCGTAAGCATATCCCATATCCCATCTTCCTCACAGATTGCTCTATTTGTGCCACTAAAGAGAATTTATCCCTCAGGGAGGAGCTTCAGTATCTGCATTCACATGTGCTAAATAACTGAAAATGTTGGCAGAAGGTTTAAGAGCTTGCTTTTAAATGAACAACCCAGGTAACTTACTGCACACAACTCAAAATAATCTATGAGTTTTGACAAGTGACAAGCTGCAGCTTAAGAAAAATCACAGTACCCACACAAATTAATCTGCTGGCTAGAAGAGAAAACACTTTCAGGACGAATAGTTTCAAAATACTGTATTAACAAATTTCACACTCTGTGCATGATCATCATTCTGGAAAATTCAACACAGTAAAGATTATTTGGCATTCTATAAGCATATAACAAGACCAGCAAGACTAGTTATTGCAATCTACCCCAAATATTGTTTAGGGTTTTTTTTCATAACTTTTGAGAAGCAAGAACATGAATTGCAAAGAGTTTAAATTACTTGATTAAGTGAAATTATAGAATAGGAGAGATTTGAGTCCTGTGATATGGACCACCCTACCTTAGCCTCTAAATTATACATGATGTCAACTTTAGGACATAACAAGAGTCAGTTCCTTCTCTGGAAAGCAGCAATGTAAAATTAATATATTTCTGCAGATGTTAAAAGTCATCATACATTTTTCTTTTCATTGAGAAGACACTGATTCTTATTTCTACTCCTTGTAAGCACTGCAAAGCCACATCTATTAAGGAAGAATAAGTAAGATTCTGCCCTGCATCACGTATCAATGTTTTACTGTTCTGCATCATGAATTACCAGCTTTCTGTTCTGCATCATGTATCAATATGTTTCAAATCCAAGGCCATAATTCTGTCTCTCCAGACAGCAGATGGAAGACAGGGAATGAAAAGGATTAACTAGAAACAGAATCTGAAGGACGTGTGCTTGCATAAATACAACGCAAGACACAGTTTGGCTGGTGGAAAGTTATGGGAACAATGAAGAAGTCAAGGAGAATGCAGCTTGGATTTCAAGAAGATCAGTAACCTGCAGAGCTGGAAGGTGGACAAATGTGTCTTGTAAACGTAACAAAATTCCATTAAAGCTGCTGTTACATACACATGAAACTATATAACACCACATTTTCTGTGCTATTTTTCAGAGTACAACCTCAGTAGTGTAGAAGGCATTTCAGTGTGCATTTTGTACTCACTTTTTTGTTTGTTTTTTTCTGGTAAAGAAACAGCTAAAGAAGGAAAAAAATATCCGATTGTACATATAAGTTTTTAATTTGTCTTTTCAATGCTAAGGAATAAATCCACACTTTCAGAGCTGCAGGTTTTGGGCCAGAGGATTTCCTCTGCGTGACTGAGCTTTTAGGAGAGCACCATATCGGAACACCCAGAGCGGATGAATAGTAGCAGTTGAGCAGAGGTGGTAACAATTGCATTTGGATGGGTCATGTACAGTCAGGTACACTGGCACAACAGCAGACTCATAAGAAAGTCAGAAAAATAAATCATGAAAAACGTTATAAAAATATTAGGAGAAAGCATAAGCTTTATACCCAACTTTGAATCAACCCTGAGGCCAGCTTCTCCATTAGGAGCACTTCAGTTTTACGTCAGTGAGGGAAGGGGAGGGGTAGCAGTAGCAAATATTTATTTGCCTTAACATACAAAATATGTTGATGATACTTATATCTTTTTTTCCTTTATGCTTAATGGTAGAAAATGGTAAAAAGAAAAACAGAATACACACTCTTCAGTTTATGGTAACTGCAAGCAGAATATAAATTACCATCAACATTCAGTCAGAGGCTTAGTCACAGGATCTTATGGCAGATGCTTAGAGCGAGAGACATTCTGAATACTTTAAAAAGTCTTGGAGGTGTGGGGCTCCCAGGTCCCACCCCAAGAGCAAAGAATTGCTGTTTCTACAAGCTAATCAAATGATGGTATTTTTTCATAAAGATAGCACATCAGTATGGTATATTATGTGGTGGGTTTCTTCTGTGAATAACCACAAATTGCTACAAACTACAAGTAACCACAAATTGTAAGTAGCGCTGCAAGTACTTACAGAACCAGTAGTTTCTTAGACTAAAGAACCCTGAAACAATGGGCTCCATAGGCTCAAAAGACATCTATTTTTTGAGAAGAAAGAAAAGTAACCACTGGACTCAGCCTACAGACACTTTGTGTTTTATTCTACTTTAATCAAAGCCCAATTAGTCACAAGATATATTTAAACAGACTTCAGCAATAAAATGGTTGTCTCACGCTCGTCTTACACAACCAAAGAGCAAAAGAATAACAGTTTTCTTAATGGAAAACATTTTTGTTTGAGTTAAAGAACAGTTACAAAATTATCTGCCAAATCACAATCTTTGCGAAGGAAAAATATTTTAATTGGCCTTCAAATTTTTCCTGATGAGGCAAATTTGTTATCTTTTCCATTCACACACCTAAATCCAACATTTAATAGGAGTTTTTCAGATACTGCATTATTGCTGTCAGTATTATTCTTAGTATAATATTTAGACTATTGTGATACCTCTATAAAATCTTTTCCTGATGACAACAAATCTTGTCAGTAAATGTACTTTAGTCTGCTCATAGCTGGTGTGTACTAAAGATAAATAACTAGTGAATTATACATGTGACTTCATTTAATATTCTTGGTAAACTGTTTATTATGTCTCTGGCTATGCACTGTTCTCCCTCTGTCTCCCACTCTTTACTTTGCACAATTTCGTGATTAATGGTTAAAAAAAGACAAAACCTCTGCCAGTTTGAACAAATAGTTCTGGGGACTCAATACAGCTGGGCATGATTCCAAATTTGAGGAGGCGCCAGTAAACTAATGAAGAATGTTGCTGATCTGCTCTAGCCATGCGAAATCAGGATTTCATAGTGCACAAACTATGCAGGGTCAGACACAGTTGACATTTAGCATAGGAGTCCTCAGGATGTTCTCAAGTGTTGGTGATTCATCAGGTCTAATCCAGTGTCCCACTTTGTTCCTAGGAAGCACTACGCTGATGGACGTGATACTGAAGTTACAGGTTTTTTAGTTCTGAAGTCCAGTAAAAATTCCTATGGTACATTTTTCTTGTGAGACAAGCTCTATTAAAGTCTGCTGTGTTGGACAAATTCCATCTCTGAAAAATTTATGCCCTCTTAAGTGACCCATAAAAAATTAAGTGTATATAGTTTTACTCCTTGCTTCCAGCACTGGGGCTGGACCCAGATCCAGACAACTGAGAGGCGCAGAGACCCACCAACAAGCTGCTAAATATGGTGTTTTGTGAATGAAAGCGAGAGATCTCTCCTGCAGCCCAGGGACAACTAAATCTTGGTGGGTTTGCAAAGGTTAGGGATCCCAGTTTCTCCAGGCAACAGTACATCTGCATATGATAGTCAACTAGGACTCTTCAGTCTGGAAAAGAGGCATCTGAAAGTATGATAGCAGTCTCCAAAAACATGGTATGATATGGAGGGGTTACTTTCTCTTCCACTATAAGAACCTCTTAGAATGTAGGTTCTGAACAAATCAACACGTGTGTTTTGTCATGCTGTAGACCCGCTTCCCACAGGACACAGATGTTGTGAATGCCAAAATTTTACATGAACCAATGGTCAGCTACAGTAAATGCACAAGTTAACGGTTTTCTTAGTTATACGGAAACCTCATGATTCAGAAAGCTGGAGGCTGAGAAAATATTACATAGAAGTACCGTACATGTGAGTTCTACTCCCATACTCTTCTCCAGCCTCTTAAGGCTCTGTCAGAGGCAGAAAAAGTGAGGAAGCTTCATCTTCAGCTTGACAGTGTTGCTACTGCCATGACTACCACTTTTCTTCTAGGAAAATGAAGCACCCTTCTGCAGTAGCAGTGCAAACCAGCTCTGTCTGGTTTTAGTGTCTGGCACAGGTAAGCACAACAAGCACAACATTCAAATTCCTCTCTGCTACCCTACTTTGCTGATCTGAATTTAATAAAATTCCTCAAAATCAGAAGCAGATAGTGAGGAATGGTACTAAAATCCTTCATATTATTATTCACAATGAAACATCAGTTGCCTGTAAGAGACAGCTTCATGGGAATGGTGGGATACAATTCCACAACCTGCTAATCCTGGCATGTAATCTATTTTGCTATCTGTTACACAGGACACGGATAAGACTTGTTTGGTATCAAACATAATTGGATATCTAAACAATTATTAGTAAAAACACCTGCTTCCATTGCAGCTTGAGGCCTTCAGCAAGTCGTGCCACATCACTTTTTGCACATTGTCTTCAGGACCGTAAAAGTATGTATTGCAAGCACAGTGCTGGGTATCTCTTCTCAGTGAGAGCTGCAACTGCCAAGGGAGTATTTAGTAGAGCAGGTTTTTCTTAAAAACATGCAGTTTAAATGCAATGGAAAAGGCGCTGTGACGAGATATCAAAAATGAACATTGGCAGCTGTGTATGGAAAAAGTATTCAAAGTTTATAGATGTCTTTCACCTAATGTGAAACTGAAACCTTTCCAAATCAAAATCATCATCAGAAGTTATGTTTTAAAGAAAAAATATGGTTGCAGGCATCGTTTGCTAGGTCTCTTATTCAACAAAAACTTGGCATGTGGTAAATATGTGTTTGCTGAAGTGGATCCTCCATGCAACACAATGAAAAGCTACTGGGTTGAGAAGAGCAGTATATCCCCTCTTCAGCAGGAGACATTGCATTAAACTGCAAAGTCTAAGACAATAATAGCTCTGTAGGATAAAATTGCATAAGTTTTATTTAATCTATGTCAGATGAACACCTAATTTGAAAAAACTAAATCACCTTCTTTTGTACATAGAAGTCAAATACAGAACTGCTTTGCAGTCTTTCATGCACTGTAAATGAGACATGGGCCAGAATACTTGCAGAACTAAATCATGCGATTCAGAGACATTGAGATTTGCCAGAAAATCTTATTCCTAAGTCAGGTGCTTAATTTTACAATTCGATATATTAGGACTTTTATAAATGACAGGAAATGTTTTAGGGAGCTTATTTAGTTGATTTAGACTTTTTGTATTTTTCATGAAAAATATTAAATGCAAGCTGTTTTCCTGTATTCATGTACAAATTCCTGCCTGCACAGCTACTGCTGAATTCTAGACTTACCTAGATATACCCTGCTTTCATTATTTGTGTCACTTATCGATTCTGAAACCATTCATGCTCCCTTATGCTGAATTTTGCATTATGGCAGTAGGCCTGGGGAGCTGCACCACCCTCATAGGGCAACTACAAGAGCAAACACTGTTTCGGGCTTCCTTGGTGCATGCTCACTATTTCTGAAGAAGTCAAAGTACATCATTACTGTATTTTGTCCTCTGTTATGAATTGTCCCACTCCACCTCACCGCAGCAAACGGGCAGCTCTGCTATCACAGTGGTGGAGTGAATGCAGTGCAGCATGCAGGTAAAAATGGAGAAAAGCAGTATCCAAACAATGAGAAGAGCTGGCAGTTCACCGAGGACAGGACAAGGAGTAAATGAAAACCACAAACAAAGTAGTCTTTCCCAGAAGACCAAACTGAGAAAAGAACAAGAGAAGACCTTTTAGATGACTTTGAATGCGTAAGGGTGAAGCACTTTATGTTGAAAAATCTGTCTGTAATTTCTATTGTGACCTTATAATCTGCTGGTCAAGGTTTGTTATTCCCTTGTTTTGGTGGGGTGAAAAGAGCAAAGGTAGACAAGGATAGCACTAGCACTGCCATCAAGCCCATCTCCACAACTTTTGCAAGCCATATTCTTTGTTTCCTTTGTTCCTGTTAGAGGTGTCCAGGAACTTGTTCCAATCCTGTTGAATTTTCCACAAAACTCTTTCAGATTTTTTTCAGGTTGGACAACATATCAAAGTTTGTATTCACTGTAACCCAGACAACATTTCCTTCTGACATTTCAGCTCGCCTGACTGAACTGCACACTGAGTTATAATCCCTCAAATATGGTATGAAACGCTTAGAACAAGACCAGATCTCTCTGTTGGATAGCCACCCCAAGATCCAATCATGGAGGCAAGTGCACACTCCACCTGAAAGGAACAGCATCTGTTGTTGTTCTGAACTTACTTCAGAGATGGAGATGGTTTAGCCTTTATCAAGGTCTCACCTTACCCCTTAGCAAAAACCCAGATCAGCTGTATTCAGAACTATGTGGGTTAATTATTCTAAGGGCTGTATAAACAAGAGCATTCTTCTTGCAGATTTGAGGCAGGACAACTTGGTAACATACTTTTGCAGGAATTTAAATCTTCAGTTATTTCTGGAATTCTTACAGCAGTGCCAATTAAATGTGCAATTCAATAAGTAGTGAATTGCATCTATTAATTAAAGGCTACAGGCACTTTGTATCCTCAGTCTAAAGAGTTGCACAAAAACATTTGCTTTGGCTGTCTTTTTTGAAGCTTGTTTTCCAAGATAAGTGAGCAACTGTTAACAAATCTGAACAGCATTTTTAAACACAATTTAAGACAAGAAAATAAAATGGGTTGGTGTTTGCTTTTTTCTTTTTTAATAATAGAAGGCCTGATCATAGAAAGTCCCTACTTCAACTAAATACAGTAATTAAAATAACAAGCACAAATATTAGCAGCAGCACAAAGCGGGAAAACATTATTTCACCACCCCCTTCGAAGTGGGCAAGATAAGAGAGTGTTACCTCCATTTTATATGTGAAAACTATAATGTGCAAGGAAGCTGTATGCATTTTCAAAATTCAAACGGAGCCATTACAGTCACGGTGAACACCCAGAATTGCCTGTGTCCTCACCACGGGCTGAGCTTGCCTGTCTGCTACCATTTAAGTCTAATACTACTGACAGAGATGTTTGGCCTCACAGTAACTACAGGCAGACACTTGTACCTACACTACTGCCCACTGGTAGCCAGATCCTGAGCATGTCCTGATGCAACACTCACTGATTATTCAGCCAATGTGGTATCTTCCAAAACCACCATGTAAGATCATGATAGGTCAAAGGCTGGGGGGAAGGTGTATAAGCATACGTGTCCCCCTCAAGTGGATTAATACTATCAAATTCTTTCACATAAATGACTAACAGCAACCAAAAGCACAAATTCTGATTAACCCTGTTTTTTCCAAGTTAGAATACATTTTTCCTGAAGTGGCACTCTCAAAGGTAGATCTGTCCTACCATATTATGCTGAGCAGACCAAATACCTTGTGAGCTTGCATTTATAAATGCAGCCCTGCAACAGTCAAAGCAAGGATTTTGTCTGGTACTATTGCCAATGAGAACTTCTCTGTGATCATGGGTTGAAGAGGGGTGAGGTGGGGAGAACTATAACAGCGATGCAGGAGGGACTCAACCTTTCCAGTTCTGACTCACCACATAAGACTGCAGTTTCGCTTATCAACCAGTTAAAAATATTTTGAAGGCATTATAAATTTTTTTTATTATTATTATTTTGAGGACAAGGGGGAATGACTTTAAACTGAAAAGAGTAGACTTAGATTAGACATAAGGAAGAAATCTACTGTGAGAGTGATGAGGCACTGGAACAGGCTGCCCAGGGAAGCTGTGGATGTCCCATCCCTGGAAGTGTTCAAGGTCAAGTTGGATGGGGCTTTGAGCAACCTGGTCTAGTGTAAGGTGTCCCTGCCCATGGCAGTGGGATCAAACTGGATGACCTTTAAGGCCCCTTCCAACCCAAACCATTCTATGATTCTATGAGTCTATTAAGTTATAGCTGCTATTAAATACACACCAATTTGGGACTAAAACTATGTATCATATCTAACCCAATATCAAACCAAACTGTCTATACAGCAATCATGCATTTCATGTGATTTCAAAGACGGGGGGGGGGGGGGGGGATGCCATTTTTATGTCTCCCATCAAAGTTACTGCTAATTTATTAGAGATAACATGTTGATGTTTACCTGGCAGCAGTCCTGTTATCTCTGCAGATTTTTTCAAAGGAAGACTAAAATACTGCCAGATTATTATCCCTGTGGCCACACAGTGGGCATTTGAAGACTGCAAGATATATTTCCCAAATACACCCTAAGAAGCAGGTACACTTTTGCATGTCTACATATATAAAGATATGGCATGGCAACACTGGGTTCCTTAAACCTGCTGCCCTGTCTCTCACCATAGCCAAAACCAGAGGTCTCACAAAGAGCACAAGAATACAGCACTGCATTACCCTGAGAAGCCAGAGGGCAAGCCTGAAATTCACACTCTACAGCAAAGGAGCCCATGGAGACAAACTCAGTTTGCTTCCTCCTGGAAGGATGCAGCCTGAGATCCCGCTGGCATAGCACAGGGCAAAGGGCAGTCTCCGGCCAGGCTTTTGCAGCCCCTACTGAGTCCCATGGTGCCAGAGCTAATCCCTTCATCAGGGACTAGAGTTCACCACTGTTCAGAAGTAGTCATAAGAGACAGACATTAGAAGAGGAAGAAGGGGATCACCCTCAGGTCTCCCTTTTGAAGAGGAGACTGTAACGAGGATGCCATCTCCCTAAAAGAGCAATGCTTTGATTTTCTCCTCACTCCCTTCGTGTCTGTACAATCACAGTGTGATACTGCAGGCTTTATTATATTTAGTTAAATGTATGCGTGCATTATAGATTTTCATTTACAACCCCGGTTTTACAAAACTGAAACATAATCAGCCAAAAAGTAATGTTTTTCAATTATCCGTTCTGTTTTAACACTACATTTTTAAGACAGAGAAAACCACTCCACTTATTTTAAACTTAGATTATTACTTTAACTTCTTTTAAATTCTTGGGGGGTTCTTCTGTGTTTAACGAGCTTAGCAGTGCTTTTACAGAGCAAGTGTTTAACATGTGTTGACCATACAACCAGCAAGCTAAATTCCACTGAAGAAAATTATTTAGAGTTGCATAAATTAGAAGAGAATTTACAATGTTCTTCTCTGATTGTTGGAAATAGTTTGAATGCAAGAGGGGAACAAAAATATATCAAAATTAAAAATATATTTTAATACATTGCAAACAAGAATTTACTGTATTATTGTATTCAATTCACTAATTCACTCTCTATACAATATCATGGGAGCCCTAAATTCAGATGTTATATGCATGTAGCTGTTATACGATGCTTTGCGCAAGCTGAAGCAATTGTTTAGGTAAAAAGGAATAGGAAAATAAGGAAAATCCTCTCACAGTACACCTGTACACACCTTTAATGCCGAGAAATAAAATCACCAGATTTCTTACACCTCTTAGAAAATCTTTCTTGTAAGAAAATATGTAGAAGACATGTAGGAGGAGACTGCTGGGATTTCATGGGATTTGTTTCAAGAGAAGAATGCTCCTTGTAATGCTAAGATAAACTACAAAACAAATGCATACATGAGAATTAAAAATCTGCTGAAGCAGCACAGCATAAATGGAGAAAGTACAACCACCCACCTTAAAATAATAGGGTTTGTTTTATTAGAACCTGAAAGCTAAATCAGAAGTTAAACCCTAAATTCCAGATAAGCCTGTTTGCAATAACAGCAAAATACATCTGCGGGTTCAGGCTAGGAGCATGGTAGAGAAATAAATCTCCATATACTTGCAGGTGTTAAAAATCAAAATAACACTCAACATCCAACACTTGTTTGGAAATCCATCATAAGCCAAAGTTTCACATTTTTTACAGGTTAATTTATTATGCATTTTGCAATCACTGTATGCCACATGTAGCATTCTAAGAAATAAACTAACTTAATTACAAAGTCCTGAACTAGACTCATGCCCATGTTCAGCACAAAATAAACTTCCTTCTGTTCTGTTCACTTTAAAGCAAGATTTGGAAATCAGAGACAGAATACAGCGTGTCTGGATTTCTGCAAGATATCAGAGGGCTTTCAAGACTACATCCAGCACTTCCAGACATAGGGGTCTAAAGCTTGCCTACTTTTTGAGATATCTTAATTGTGTCATCATTGTCCTCAGAGGTCACCCTGCATACGGCAAAAACACTGCCCGATGGAACAAGTCTGGCTGGTTGCATTCAAAAGGAATTTGAATATGAGGTCAAAGGAGGTGCTGGAGATCAGACTGTGACATAAATGTGCGTGGAGCTTACACAATGCCTGCATTCACCTGACTATCATCTGCCTCTGACCTGTGCTATTAGTTACTCCTGTTCATAAAAACACTGTGCTCTGTTTGCAAAGGCTAATGAATCTTCCTTAAACTCCTCTGCCTGGTGCTGTCTAACCTCCCTTGTGCTGGTACTAAAAAAGGCTGCACACTCAAAGTGCCAGAACTGCACTGGTCACCCAGATACCAGGATGATGAAAAGTAATTTTCAAAAATAGGAGGAGAATGCTGGAAGCACAAAAAAACCTGTCTGCTGCAGCATGGTGAAGATGACAGCCTGATTCAGGTGGCTATAGAGGATGCAGACTCCCTGAGGTAGCAGCACCAAAACCTCTGTACCAGACACATTGAGAAGAGCAAGCTGGTCAGGAAAAGGAAAATGCCTTGTGACTTGGCAACTGCACTTTGTAACATTTAGGCTCTAAACCGCCTGCCTGTTTGCCAAAAATCCATCTAAGAAAAAAAATACAGTGGCTATTTTCCCTTCGTGATGATCTGACCTCTGACGGGTATCTGTTGCGGGGAGCGAGACGGCTGGTGGAATGTGAGATCCATTTAAGGATTGAATTGTGCAAAGAATACACATGGGGAAAAGCTAATGGAAACCATACTGTAGGCATAGGGGTGCACTGGTCCCTACCAGTCCCAAGTCTAAGGGAGCAGAGACCAATGTCTGCACTGCAGTGCATCGTTTGCATAAACCCAAACCACTTTTAAATATGAATATAGCTTTAACCACTAGAAGATGCTACTGCAGTGACTATACCTGTACTGAGTAGGGTTGCAGTTCAAGAGACAGGAATGATTCTCCTGGTGAATTTATCATTTTACTTGTCATATTTTCTCTATTCAAATGTTCTGCCAAACAAAGCATCTAAGGATGCCTGGTGATACTGTTGGCTTACTGTGCCAACTTAAAGGCCAAAGCTATAAAAGGGACAATGTCTGTATATTGTGCAGAAGAACAGGGTAGTTCATTTAGAAAAATACCTGTTATATCTGGAATTTTGTGCCTTGTAAAGCACCAATCTTTGTTTCAGTTAAAAAATCATTGATTAGACATGTGATCGTGGCATTCTAAATTCCCTTTTTCCTTCTTCTAATTTAAAAATTTTTATGGAAACTTGTTGGCACAGCTTTACAGTCTGTAATGCATGACATTGCTAATGAGCACAACTGCAGTGGGCTGTAAACAAAGAATCAAATATGGAACATGAGTGCAAGCAGATTTACTCTTCCTTCCCCCCTCAAACTCACAAAGTACAACTGGACCCTCAAACCACCATCATTTCCATTGATTTATCTGCAAGTTGCTCTGTGTGGATGGCAATAAACACAGCAGCACTGGGTGGGGATGAAAGCATGTGTAATAAAAGAAGTGAATGCTCTCAGCCAGAGAATGTGGATGCTCCCACCAGAATGGGTATGCTGTTTGACTGGCAATTTTTATTCCCAAGGCATAGTAAATCCTCAGGCTTTTTAAATTCTCTTTCTCATGTTTAACTGCCATGTTGGTGACTTCCCCCATAGCTGGGATGATGGAGTCATACTTTTTTAACAACACAGCGTTCTTTTACTCTCCCAAAAATATATCAAGAACAAACTGACGATGGAGCTGACGCTTATTCTTGTTTCTTGCAGCTTAGGGGAGGTATAATGAGGTTACTGCATAAGTATCTCCACATTAGTATTATGCATCTCAATGTGTTTGCTTGTTACAGCTCAGAGGCCATGTTCAAAGTGAACATCATAGTTAAGAACTAACATTGTTAATACATCACTATCAACAAAGGAAACAGATTACACAGACCCTTATGTAAACTGGTTATAGGAGACAAAACCTATAAATGAAAGGATAGATAACAGGCTCTAGATCCTTGGACAGAAAATTAGGTAGATCAGCACTGACAAGCTAAACTGTTGAATGCTGGTTTAACAAATTGTTTTGAACATCCAAATAGAGAACACTATTTAATTTAGATGAGCTGAATTTTCAATGTTTAAAATAAAATACCGTGGCAAGCATAGACCTTAAAGTAGTTCCTGAAACCAGGCTCTTCTATTATTTCAGGTAATTGAAAGAGAAAGTCTCAGGTATGAAAAAGTAATGGCTTTAACAAGCTACAATCTGACCTTTTTGTGCACCTAATTGCATGGGATCTAGGACAGCACTAGTGTTTGGGCAATGCAGCTGGCAGTGTTTCTCAAAGCTATATAATTGCAGAAAAGGTGATTGATTCTTGTTTGCTAGAAATGAATGGTTTAGCTCAAAGTTGTTTAGTAAACACTTGACTTTCATGTTGTAGCTATAATTTAAGGATCAGTATAGATTATTTTTTGAATGTAACTGATGCTGCATTTGCCATTGGCAATGAATTGCACATTCTGCATTAGAATGTTTCAAGGTATTTGCTTTATGAGGCAAGCTTGAAGGTTTGGGGTGAGTTTGAAAATTCAATTGGTTTACAACTGTAAGAAGGTAGGTAAAATTTTCTCCATTTCTAAAATATTCTTTAACATAAAAGTATGGGTTTGATACTTTTTTCTGGTGTTTGTTATGTGAGAGGTATGTAATGGGAATGCATAGGGAGAGGAAAAGAGCAGGAAAAACACTTCTAGCGAACTTAGAGGGAGAGCACATCTCCCTAACTATGTATGGATCAGTGATTTTGATTGCCTGCTCTGTCACAGACATCTTCAGCAACCTGAACTAAGGGCATCCATCTCTCTGGGACTAAATTTCTTTGTCTAATTGGGCAGTCTTTCCCTGCCTTATCAGCACACAGATAACTCCTATACACCACAGACTGGAAAAGATTAAGTACTGTATTAATGAAGACTATGTAAGTGCTTAAGAAAAGGGAAATATTTTATATGTTTAGAATTACTGTTCAAGATTCTTTGGAAGTATGACTTGAATGTTTTAAACAGCAGTACCCGTCAAAACCCTTTTTTATTGCCCCCAAAAGAATCTTCTTTTAAAAGAAATTGTGTCAATACAAAAAGTCAAGTTAATACTCCTTATTCAATCACAGATAGTTAAATTTATTATTTAAAGTTAAATCCCTCAGAAAGAAAAGAAATATAGAAGTGCATTGATGCTTTCTCACTGTATCTAGATAAGATTCCATTGCTGCATTAGATTTTAAGATTATCATAGAATAATAGAATGGTTTAGGTTAGAAAGGACCTTTAAGATGATCCACTGTAGGCAGAGATACCTTGCATTATACCTGGTTGCTCAAGGCCCCATCCAGGCTGGCCTTGAACACCGCCAGGGATGGGGCAGACACAGCTTCTCTGGGCACCCTGTGCCAGCATCTCACCACCCTCATAGGAAAGAACTTCTTCCTTATATCTAACCTGAATCTCCGTTGTTTAAACTTGAACCCATTGTCCCTTGTCCTGTTGCCACAGTCCCAGATGGAGAGTTTCTCTCTGGTATCCTTGTAGGCTGCTATGAAGTCTCCATGCAGTTAATTATATTAACTTTGAGTTGACAAACTGTGGCACCTTTGAGAGTGTTTATTGGACATTTCTTGAAAATATTCTATATTTAAACTGCCTCTAGTTGAAAATGCATGGAAATTACAGTACCAAAATTGCTGATTATTTTTCGAACCCTTGACTTTAAAACTCAGTTTCCTTTTTGCTTCTAAATTATCATTAAAAATTTCTTATGTATTAATGAAGGTCTACAATGTTTGGGGCTATAAGCATGTATTCTTTTGATTTGCGGTACTATTAATATTGTGTTTAATCAGGAGATACAGTTTTAGAAGATATCCAAGAAACTTTGACTGTAGCTATAAAGGGCAACTGAGGCAAGATTATTCCTGATCAAATAGGGGACCTTGAAATAGGTTCTGTGATGATACTACTGAAATGGGAAAGACTATCAGTTTTAAAAGCGTCACAGTGCAAGCTAAAATTGTTTTTATGATTCTAAGAGTACGTAGCTTTAAATATCAGGAAAAAAATAGGCTAAGAATTGCTTTGTCAGTAAGTTTTCTGTCACTTTTGCAAGGTCTGTAAGACCGCTTTGAAGTTGAAAGGAAAGAAAGCTGTATTAAGTCATTCATATTCAATACACGACAAAAACAAAAGCAAGCAAGGTAAGTGGAAAAACAGGCAGTAACAGTCACATGCAGCCTGGGTGTTGTGGAAGGAAATACAGTATCTATTACAGCTGAAACCAGGACACTGGGTAAGAGACTGGAGGTCTACCACAGTCTGCTAGCCCAGGTTCAGCACCGCAGCATGAATAATCCAAGTCCCTGGTACAACACTGCTCCAGCTGGCAGGGGCCATTAGCTCAGAGTCTGTGATTTCAGTAGACATGATAAAATCTACCTATTGCCAATTTCCTCATTCATGTTTTTTCCAAACTGCTCTGACACATCTGTGCTGCTAGTTGTGTGACACTCTGGTGGCCCATTTTCAAGGCTACAGCATACAGGAGTCTTAATTTACAACAGAACAAATACATTATAGGCTTATCTTAATGTAATCTCACTAGCACCTACTCTTCTTAAAAGAAGTTTAGAAGACTTTGTTCAAGATTGATAAAGGATGGTAGGTAGACTTTTCTACATTTTAAAATGCATTTAATGGGAAAGGCTAGCTTGAGTCTGCAAGGTAGACATTGGTATTAGCTAAAATTTTTAGTCAATAACCTTTCAACTAAACTGTCCCTAATTAACTGCATGCAAATAAGCACCTTGGGCTAAAACTGACATGTAGCTGCCAAAGTTTTCATAGGCAATCTGCATTCACCTTAAAATCATCAGGTTTTCACTCTTACTGACACCCTATTGCTCCATCTCATTATGGATGCTTAAGACCCCTAAAAATAAGGATGCATTTGTCTAGGTAGGCGAATAGAAATGTAGTCACCCAAACTGATACCCCTTAGTCATTATAATCAGGGTCCTTTCACTATTTTCTATGCCTATAAAATTGCATTTACCAGTATTTTTCTAACTTACCTAATTAGAAGGATAAGTTTTTATTTTAGCTTTTCTCCTATGTATCGAAATGACACTAAAACCTTCCGGCAGACTGAAGCATAACAAAAAACACTGTACTTTCTTTACACAGGGAAGCATCATAAACTTTTGGAAAACTATTATTCAGTAACTTTTTATCTCAGGCAATAGTAAGTAAAGCCTACTAAAGTTGCCTCTCTGGTATTGAGACCATAGGGGCTATGCCAACACTCACATTGCATGAAGCACATGTATGATACTGACCTTTATTTCCTTATTCCCAGTTAAATCCCTCAACCATTCTTCATACATAAAACCAAACGGAATCCTAGCAACAGTGGGATATATTTATGCAATTTAGAAATCTTTGCCTGAAGATACCCATGAGTTCTGCTGAACCCTGAAAAGTATAGCTCTGTATAGACTTTAATGTAACTAAAACCGGCCTTGCTTGATTAAAAACAATTAGATTGTGCAATCATTTGGCTCCAGGGCTTTTGAAATTCAGGATGCTGGGCTACATGAAGGGCAGGATGATTTTGAGCTCTCACTGGTCAAATCAAGGAACATTGTTTGCTGTTACAAGAGCACCTTCTACTGCCTGTGTAATGGCATTTTGTTAGGAGCACTAGATCTTAAGACAGGTCCCTCTGAACCTTCAGTTGCATCAGTGCCTTCCCAAGAAATTTTAAAGGATGCTTTCATGTGGCAAAAGAAAATATGTAGATTTCAGACTACCTGTATTTTTAGAAATAAAGATTCGTTCAGCTTCAATTCAAAATCCCATATATTTCCATGATTATACTCTGAGCCATACAGATGTTTTCCCCACTTTGTAATAGACTGTATTTATGTTGAACTTCCAAGTCCTGTTTCAGTTCATCAAGTATGGCTGTTAGCACTATTTCCAATTTTGTTGGAGTGGGGTATACTATAGCACACAAAACACCTATTAATAAAAAAATAATTTAAATTACAGTGTATTTCCAATATTTAGGCATATGAATTACACATTCTCAAGGATTAACAGTGTCCTGCCAAAACTAAAGGAACTCTAATTGTTGTTTAGCAAAATTCTACTACAACCATCAGATACATGTAGCCATTATAGATTTATCTGCCAGGGAATACTGGGGCTTTTGCTGGGTTTTTGGAGTTTTATTTTGGGAGATTTTTGTTTGTTTGTTTGTCTGGTTTTGAGTTTGGGGGTTTCTTGGATTTTTTTCTTTTTTGTTCGTGGTTTTTTGCTTTGCTTTTTTTTTGTCCTTTATCCTCTTCAGAAACCTACCCAAACCAAGGTAATATTGAGTATTGTCATTTAAATATTTCTTTCAGATGAAAAATATCCATTAATGTGTTGCATGTTAACTATTACATTAAGCAATTCAATTGCAATATGAAACCAGTAAGAAGCTCTGACCTTAATAAACCTCATGGATACTAAAATGGATGACTCTGCAATTAAGTGGAAAACAATAAGCCACAGAAGTTAGCCATTAAATCATTTAGTGTTGACAATCCTTTTGTGACTTTCAAAAGACTTGCACATCATGAAATTTCCAGCCTTTCCATGAATTAGGTACCTATTTCTCCACTAATATTAGGCACCATTGCCACAGAAAAGGGTACTGTAGGCACTTATGCTAATAATTAATACCCTTGCTGTCCCCTCAATCACCAAAGTATTGCCATTAGGTAGAAGAGAGGCTATATCCTATTTAAAATCTGATCAAGTTTCCTACTGTACCTCATAACTCCCTTCAATTTCATCATGATGCATTTGCACCTCTGCTCTTGCCATTTCCTCTGCAAGATCTCTCACATGCATACACAAAGCAATTTTCTGCAATTTCACCTGCATTTTCCTTGTAATTCGTCCCTTCAGCCTCACCCACACAGTGTGATGTCTCTCCAGGGAGGCTGATTTCACCTCCCAGAGACTTTAGGAGAGGACTGAGTCTGCAGAGCCTGAGCTCTTTTCTGAAGGGGACCAGAAGGAGTTGCCAGCCATGTTACTTACCAGTAACTGTAGGAAGAGAGGGATGCTAACGTTTAGGAAGGCTCAGCATCCTGAATTGATAGAAGACAGACTTTCACTTTACAGAAAACAGTGCTTTTAAAGACAATGAATTCCAAATGTTTCTTAAGAAAAAACTCACTCAATTTCAGATCCCCCTCTCTGCCAATTCCTATGTAGACAACCTAGAATTTTTTTTTTTTTTTTTTTTTTTAAGAATAAATCTAAGGAATCATAAAAAATCTAACCCGGGACTCTGTTCCAACTGGTTCCTACTTCAGACATGTTACGCAAGAAGCAGCCTACATACAAACTCAAAAGAGCTTAAAAATGTATATGCACAGCCACCTACAAACAAGTAAGGAAACGAGATGGTTTTGCTCTCTTAGAAAACCAGCTTGAGACTGGCACAGCAACGCATTTCTCTGTTTCTGGTTTTACTCCGTCATCTTTGAAGGTAAGGCTTCCAGGAACTGTTCCATGAATATTCTAACAATGTGCATAAACACTGGGAGTTTATTGTATTGCTCAGTCAGGATGCAGCAAGATAGCCTTGTGTATACACTACTGTCATCCCTTAGCATAACAATGCCTCAGCACACCTAAGCAGTAAATGAGAATGCTAAAATAATCTTCAGAAATGAATATTCAGCAGAAATCTTAGCACCTCATTTTTCCATAATATTTGTCCTCATCAAAATTCAGCTCAGTTTACCTTTTCTCCCTTTTCTAAGCATGCCTGCATAATATCAAGTGTTCGCAGTTAGGCTAATTTTGCTCTTATGTGAGAGAATTCATTTTGACATCATGCTAGACTTGGCATCAGTTTTGGGTACATACCAGTGGGGACAGGTGGAATTTCAATAATAACTCATCTCCTTGGTTGTGTTATAAAGCTGACCTGTGGAATCCAAGCAGATGAAGCAAAAGTGGGCTGTAGTAAATTGTATTTTATAGAGAAGAAACTTTTTTATTATTGAGTATGTATCTTAAATCCTATAGACAACACTGGTTTAAACACATTTTACATCACAAATCATACAGAAGAGTGATTTGCTTTTATAACAACTATTTCCTTTGCCAACTTCTAAAATTCTATTGTAAGAGCCCGGATATAACAAGAATTTTATAGAACATTTGCGGAATAAAAAATCTGAGGAATTACTGCAGTTTATTTATTTCTTTAAAACGAACTGCAGTATAAAGCTAGTTACACTGCACTTAAAATATTTCCCCATATGCTCTTAATAAGTAGCACTGCTGCACTACACTGGTCTGAAATGGATGGGGGTGACCATCTGGGGCCATTTCTCACACAAAGGGAAATGGCTGAATAATTCTGTTATTTAACATGACTGCCATAATTAGCCACGATGTAACACAGTCGTATAATTACTCCAAATATAGACTTTCTAAGACTTCGAAGAGCTTGGCAAGCTGTTTGTAAAAATAGTTTCATTTCCTCCCTTCACAAGCAGTTTAGCTATGCTGGCTAGCGGCCGCTCCACTCGGTCTGTTTTTGCCCCCTTCTGTTTGTGCATTGTGTGTTGACAACTGTATCATGTTTGTACTACAAACCATGCTTTGAATGAGGGCTTAAATCTGTTCAAGCTTTCTAATGTGAAAGGAATGTTGGCACAGCTAGAGAGAAAAAGAAACCCTTTTAAAAATCTTCATGCATGAAGAAAGAAACTTTTTCTCCACAGTAAATGTTATGCGAATAGAACAGAAGGACTAATCGTTTTCTTCTTGTTCTGGCACATATATGCTGTGAATTGGATGTGACCATATTTAACTTCAGAATCTATTCAAATTGGTAGCAAATAATTGAGCACTAAATAATAGTTTTATTTGAGAAGAAACTTAAGTACAGTCCTTGCTGTGGATTCAACATGCACTCCTCGAGCGGAACACTTTTTCAGAGATTATGCCTTAAGAAACAAAATATGCATATATACACACACTAAGTGGATAACTCAAAGGTAGGTGCACTAAGTGACAGTCATGATAACTGCAGCTTACTACAAGGCACATTGGCTGACCCCTGGAAATCTTCAGCCTTCTGTCCCTTGTTATGACAACCAACTGCCACCTCCAGTATCCACCGTTGTTCCCAGAAAACAAGTCTTCAGCTGAATTCAGCTCTTTTTCTGACCATCTCACTGCTGACCGAAGACCTCCATTTTTACCTCATCAGAGAACAGGTCTTCAAAAGAACCAATGCCCTGTCGGCTCCTGACCTGTTCTCTTCCTTCTCCTCCATTAGAAGATACATCTGCACTAAAACTAGACTTTACTAACTTCTGAACTTCTCATTTTATCTCAGTGAAATCCTCTTAGACCTATAGAAATGTTAGATTGTTTCTACTTCCACATTATGAAAATGTAGCAGGAAAACTTTCAATAAAACGTTAACATTTTAAAGAGTTTCATAGATTTCTGGATGCAGCTTATATTGCATGCACATAGTTCAAAAGGGCGGGTTTATGAAGTTATATATAGTGTGTGAAGAAAGATGATTTTTCTTCTCAATAAAAAGTGCTTTTGCCATAACTCAGTCCTTATAAAGTAACTGCATTTTGTTGATTTTTCTTCTCTTGGGAAAACCAATTCTTTGCTTGCTCTGTCCACATCTGCGCAGAGCCAGAAATTATACTGGAAATAAAACATTTAGTAGCTGTTTTGTTTCTGTTCCTGGGTTTTTTTGCCTCTCAGAGTGGCAGATCTGGGAATGCCAGGAAGGCACTGTGATCAATTGTTTATGGGGAAAAAAAAAAAGGCTTACATCTTGGAAAAAAACCTGCCTTATACCTTTCACTGGTTTCTTCCTTGTTGGTTAAAATAGAGCACTTCCACAGCATCTAATCCAGTTTTCCTTAGCCGGAACACTACTGGTAGGCAATGAAGGGCTTACCAGTAGAAAAATGAAACAAGAAAGTTGCAAAAAATTGGAAAAGGGTGGAGGATGCTGTGCAATTTTTAATCAAAGAAGATCTTGTCTCCTTAGCAAAACTATAAACATGCTGACAGTTAAGACCACAATGTGGTTTTGGGGAGTTGGCATTTTTTTTTCCTATTGTAATGGTTGTCCCATTGCTTCTGAGTGAAGAGCAGCCAGCTTCAGAAGAGCTGCAAGGAGCCCATCATCATCCCAGGTGGAACAGGGGAAGTAAACTAATGCTAGCTTGGCCTGTAACTGCTACCAGCATGATTCAGAACCAGGCTGACATTATTCAGCCTGTTGATGACTGGGTAGGAGTTCTTCCTGCTCCCCTAGCTGTGGAGTGCTGGAGATGCTCATGGATAGAGAACAAGTGCCCTTGCCCAAGTACAGGTTCTTACTGCAGCATTAGCAGCAGGATAAATTTCAAACTTACATTTAAATAAGATGTGTCACACATCTACTTGTGAGTGGTTTTGGGAGGAGGAACACAGGCTAGCGCTCACTACATTTTATTTTTCCACAGTGTACCCTCAGTACAACAGTCACAGCAGCAACGCCACTGTCCTGCCCACACCACACTAGCCAGGATCCTCAACAGATTTGTATGCACCTGAGAGACTGACTGGGATTCCTTCAGAGAAAAGTGCATACTGTGCACTTGTACCCTGAGCCAGCACTCTGTTTCACCTGAGAACTGACCTTTTTTGTTCCTGCACCCCTCCTCAGGATGCACTGCTGTGTGCTGTGCTTCTTTCCACATAGGACATGCAAGGCAAAAGTTATTTTCATAAAGGATGGTCCATATACCCTATTTGAGCTTAAAAGCTTCTGTTCTACAGGAGGGTGGTCTGCATTGTAATAATTGGCTTCCTTGGCCTGTAAAGCCATTAATTTACAAAAAGTGTCTTTGCTTAAATAAGTTCAACAGACATCAACTTACACGGCTGAAGTATTCTAGGATGTCCTTCCACTCAAACTCCTTGTTTCTTATTTGTTCATTTTTGGATGGAAAAGGAAGTTTAGCTAGTTTCAAATTTAACAATAGGACCTTTGACATGATGAAATATTTATGTCTGATTTCAGCCATGCATTTTGTATAATTTCTTTGTTTTTCCAGAGCTGCTAGCTCAAACACCTGTAGAAAGAAGTATCATATAGCTTTTCTTATTTGTTTCTACATCTGGAACTGTAATGAAGTTCATGTGCTAGGAAAGGCAACTCTGGTTTATATATCGTCATCAGGTTTATAAACATCACATCCTTAGTGCAGACAAGGAAGGAAAAATGGTCTTCAGGAATGAACAATAACATCAGCATTCACCAGAAAAATCCTGTCTTCTAGCTATAACTCCATATATGGCTGTTTGTGAGGTCTTAGGCAAATTACATCTTCTCTTTGCTCATAACCTCCTCTTATGAGCTATAGCTAAGTGAAAGAGTTAATAGTGTGACAGGCGGGTAGGGAAAAATAACTGAGGAGTGAAAAACCTTCTCACCCATTTTATACCTTCAGAAAACCATTGTTCTGATTTGCACCATTTCCAGTGAAAGGAGAATGAATGGTACTTTGAAAAATTACATCAAGGCAAAATATTGTATTTGGCATTTAAATGCAAAGTTGATAGCTGTTTCAGAAATGCCTGAACCAGACAGTCAACGCCAAATGCTACATTTTTCGTGTCTGTAATATTCTTCAATAATCGCTTCAAGATTCATACAGAGAAAACAGCACACAATAAAGGCTGTTAGCAATACTTCGATCAAAGCTATATGATTTGCCTTTCTGGTTTCTTAAAGATTCAAAGTTGGTTTTGGTTTGTTTTCAGATGTAAAAGTTCTCAATGCAAAGTACCACTTACATAGTCTCACAGCTCCCAAGGTTTGTACATGGGCTGTGTAAATCATAACAATCAAGGCGCAGTAAATTTCCTGAGGATTAACGACTAGCTGGGATGAGACAAAGGTCAGAAGCACAGCCAAGGATCATTAACCCAAGCTGTTCATTAATCTCAAGAATTTACCTCATGCTAAGGTCAGTATTGTTATTTTAAGCTGGAAATGAAAAAAACCATGGCTGTATGAAATTTTATTTGATTGCTTTACCTGTAACATCTAGCATATTTTAGAAAAAAAAATGTATTTTATTTGGGAGAATTGCATTAGCTAATCAGACCACCAGCTCACCTTTCAGTGTTTGATTAGTTTTGCTTTCTTTAACATAATGTACTGGACTGTGACAGGCAGAAAGGATTAATAACATTTTTCTTCCATGTGCAATTGCTATGGACCTATAAAATAGTGACATTGTTTATACACCTATTTACAAGTTTTGATTTCGATTCCAGATTTCATCTCCTAGAGCTTACCAACATCTCTTATAAAATGTTTGTTTTGACTGAACATCTGTTCAAGTTATTAGAGTTAAAGTGGTGTTTCAAAAAGATTGTTGCTTATAAAGTGAAGTGTTAGAGATAACTAGAGGGTGTCTACAATTTAGGGAGCATTTACTCCCTTTAGAAAACATTAGTCCTTTCAGAAGAAAAATAAAAACCTCATAGCAGCCTTCCAGTATCTGAGGAGGGGCAACAGGAATGCTGGGGAGGGACTCTTCATTAGAGACTGTAGTGAGAGGACAAGGGGTAATGGGTTCAAATGTAAACAGAGGAAGTTTGGATTGGATATACGGAGGGAGTTCTTTACTGTGAGGGTGGTGATTAACGGGAATGGGTTGCCCAAGGAAGCTGTGAATGCTTCATCCCTGGCGGTGTTCAAAGCCAGGTTGGGTGGAGCCTCGGGTGGCATGATTTAGTGGGAGGTGTCCCTGCCCATGGCAGGAGGGTTAGAACTTGATAATCTTAAAGTCCTTTCCAACCCTAAGTATTTTATGATTCTATGATTCTAAAAAGGCAATTTTGCTATCCAACTAATATTCACATTTTCATTCATGGTCATCTGGCATTTAAACTAGCACTGCCAATTAATCCTTTCTGTAGCTATTTATCCTATTTCTGTGTCAGTACAGATATGCTGGGTTTAAAAGACTTTAAATCCTCCCTGATTAGGAAGGAGCCGGCCATCAGCTCAGCAGCATGCTCCACAAGGGCAGACTCCCACGCACAATTTCCTGATATAAGTCTCCAAAATAAAGAGGTGCTGGCAGTCCTTGTGTCTACTCACAATAGATGCCTAAATAGCCCCCAACTCTTCTGGCACTTTCCAATTTACCATTGATACACGTTACAGTTGAAGAAAACACATACAGACTCAGCAAAAGGAAAACATATTCAATTTACCTTAACCAATATGCAACATATTTAATCTTTCTACAGTAAATAACTTTTTACTTATTTCAACATGGAGCTTGTCTTTTCCTTTATAATATTTCTTCTTGCTAGGAAAATTGCCCCTATAAGTTACTCCTGAACTTCATAGACTTTGTAGTTTTAAATCTCTAGTCTATTTCCCTCTGTGCCCAGCTGGGGATTTGCTGCTGAAAGGGACCGAATGAATCTTTGAGTTCATTCCTCCACAGCTGTGCAATAGATGCAGATCTATGGAGTTTTGGCTATGTTTGACCAGCTCACCACAGATCACAAAATCTTTTCCAACATTTCTTATAAACTTCATCTCCACACTAACAGACCAAAGTGAGAGTGTAATGTGCTACATAAAGAGCAGGTATGACAAGGATCCGCTGCAGCAATTCGACTTGCTTGGCTATATCCTGTTTCCAGCTGAGGTCAATCTGCAACGCTTTAGAGCATGGCTCACCAACCAGGCACCTTGAAGATTTTAATACAATTCTAAATCACCTCATTTATTCTTACTGACATCTGTTATGTCTTTACTTGTAACATATTTTTAGTATTTCCTTTAAAATATATTAACAGGTGTGCATGTGAAAAGCGGACAGCTTAAGGAGCTTGTTGTTGCTGGACAAAGACTCAGTTTGAGTGTAGTCCAATGAAAATGTTACATTACATAGCTTTACAAGCCAAAAAAAAAAAAAGTTCCTCAAATCTCACATTCTGATTGTAGATCAGGCTAACTCTACCAGAAATAAGCTAATCTTCAGGCTCTTTCCCACAATATATTTAGTTTCTTCTTTCAATCATGGTTTTTCCTATCTTCTCGTTTTACACTTTTTCCTGTAAAAAACTAGGAAATGTAATTAAAGTCTTGATATAAAGTTATTGAAAGTCTGTAAACCCATGAAACACAGGATTGCTTCATTATTTATTAAGTGCTAGCAGACTTCTGTTGCTATGGAAAGGCACAGCAAACATGTTCTTAGATGAAGTTAAGAGTATTTTGGTGGCAGCCTTGTCTTGACTGTCTTATCATGACAAGGTCCTTCATTATAGGCCAAATTTTGCTGTTCTTTTTTTGACTGAACAGTGTGTGATTTCATAAATTATTCCACTGAAGCAGCATTATGTGAGTACTTACGACATGAACTTTTTTACCTGAATGTATATTCATCAGTCATCTACAATATAGACAGCTACATAAAATATGTTTGGCCTAACATTAGCACCTTTTTCCTAAGTCTGTCAAGGTGCTTTATTTATATAAGCCACAAGAAAATCTTTCCTCTGAGGTGCCCAGTGACATGTTCTATCCAGTAACTACTAAGCTTGCTACATCAACATTCAGTGTTTTGATAGACAGCTGCCTAACCCCTCACACCCCAATTTTGAAGCATGATTATAATGGAATATCAAATGTCATTATGAAGGGAAAATCCTTTTTAATCTCTCTTTCTTAGATTTTCATACAAAAATACATACAGGGAAAATTGCCGCACAAGCCATAATTACATGCAGATTTTGTTCAGATTCTTAATATTCATGCTTTATTAACCTATGAACATATTAATATGGTCCAGTAAAGAGTATGGATAAGAAAGTGTTGGCAAAATACTCACAATACATCCAACAACAAGAGAAACATAACATTTATGAATGCAAGAACCACAGCCTGCCTAATCTAGTATTGGTACCAGTGTAGTCAGCCTTGGCAGTATAAGCCAGAAGTTAAACAAAATCCTCTCCAGGTGGGTGCTTTCCCTGAAGTTTTTATGAGCACACTGAATTGTAATGGACTCCCAAGCAAGCTTTCAGGTAAACAAATGGGAAGACCGGTTTTGTGGTGGACGGACAAGAAGCAGTGAATACAAGTTGAAGCAAGAGAGGTTTGGGCTGGATATGAAGAAAAAAACTCTCACTCTGAGGAAAGCCATGCAGTGGAGCAGGTTGAGGCTGTGTAGGCTCCATCTTTGGAGGGTTTTACAACCTGCCTGGAGAAAGCCTCAGGCAGACTTATTTGATCCCAGGGATGGCCCTGGTTTGGTCAGGAGGTTGGACCAGAGACCTTCCCATCTCAGTGGCTCTTTGATCAAACCTTCTCACAGTGTTTGGTTGTTCTTTCCCTAGCTTCAACAGCTTTCCGTCATCAATTTATGAGCTTCTTTACAAAACCAATACACAATATGATTATGTATGTATAGAAAAATAGAGTGTCATAGAACCATAGAATAGTTAGAGTTGGAAAGGACCATAAGAACATCTAGTTCCAACCCCCTTGCTATGGGCAGGGACACCTCCCACTAAACCATGTCACCCAAGACTATGTCCAACCCGGCCTTGAACACTGTCAGTGATGGAGCATTCACAACTTCTCTGGGCAACCCATTCCAGTGCCTCAACACCCTTACAGGAAAGAATTTCTTCCTCAGATCCAATCTAAACTTCCCCTGTTTAAGTTTGAACCCGTTACCCCTTGTCCTCTCACTACAATCCCTCATGAAGAGTCCCTCCCCAGCATCCCTACAGGCAAATATGTACACATAATCAGGAAACAAATACTATATATATATTTTTATATAATGTCATTGTAAATGTATGTATATGTACATCAACATCAATATATACAATAGTATTATAAAATTTTCAATTTTATTTTCTCTCCTAACCTAAGCTATTCCTAAGGTATCACTTGTAATTGTTAAACAGATTTTCACTGATTTTCCATGACAGTAGTTGATTTTCTGAAAAGTGATAACATTCTGAAATGTATACGGACACTTAGAATTATTCTGCCCTATTTTTCTATCTTCCATTTATTTACACCAGGGTAACTATAACTCTGCTGAACTCAATATAAGCTACAATAATTTAAACTAGGTAAAGATTCAATCCACTGTATTTATATCTAATCAGATGCCTAGACAAGACTGGTGTTCACTATGTTTTTTTTAACACTAATTTAAATAACCAACTGACTGTACTGTTGTTGCTTCTCTATACAGCCCTGCACAATTCCAGAACTATTGCAGATAATTTGAATAACTTGTTAACCCGTTTGTATCCTGGAACTTGAGCAGATATTCTTTGATTTCCTTGTTAAATGTTCTCTATGTCAAAAAGGAAGCTGTTCTCTGGCTAGCTCGCAGTCTTTAATGTTCTATCAAATAAGAAAAGATTTAGCAACCAAAGCACTTTCTTAAGGAGATGCAGGAAAAACTGTCCCTCCTGAGATAACTTCTGATTTATTCAGTCACTTCTGCATAGCTGTTCAGGAAGTTCTGTTTCACTCTAGTTCCATTGGACTGACGCATAAACCATCCATTATTCATGCCATGAAAATGTCAGTTCAGCCTCAGTCCTGAAACAGAAGAGAATTTTTCATCTTTTTTAGAAATGCCATTCTAGCCAGTACATTTTCTCTTGTGTCACATTGCTCCCTGGAGATATATACATTTAATTAATAATGTAATTATAAGGCAATAAAAGGGTCTCAATTATGCATGCATACACAAAACAGCCATTTCTTTGCCATGATCCTACTGAGCCTAACTGCATTGCAATTTTGCTATTTGTAAGAGATTTCAAATCAACCCATTCCATCTTCCTGATGGCTTTAGCTAAAGGAACAGAGTTACATTTCAGACTATGATGAGTGCTGCTGACAGACTAACAGAGTGATTAGAGTAATTTATGGGTTTTTAACCTTTTTAAAAAGGACTCTGAATGTTTTATAATTGTCAAGAAGGAATATTGCTTGTGACTGCATATAATTTTCTTGTTTTCTCTCTTTTTCTCTGAAGAAGGAATGTGAGTGTAAACCTCATTGTAAAGGATTTCTGAGCTAGACTAGTGTTGCGGTTTGTCCGGGGATAAGGGTTACCTGAGGTAGGGTGAGTGTTACCCGTAGTGACGAAGAGTCCAGAGGGTGGTGGCGGAGCCGTTAGTCGACTCAATATGAGTGATAGAACAAACTCCATTTATTACACTACAAACCCATATTTATACACTGTTACAAACACCTTTGTTGTCCACATTTTATTTTTACTTATCACTGACTAACGGCTGCTGTCCATGGGCATAAGTCCAATTGTTAATTGGATAGTTCTTTCTCATTGCTTCTTGGATCCATATCTTGTAGACAACAGGAACTTCTATCAAGGTTAGCTCTTGGGATGTTCCGCAGATGTCCAACTCCCTTCATCCCTCCTTTATCAGGATCCTGCAATTATTCGGGATTTTCCAGCCAGCCCAAGGACAACTTGCTTTTAACTCTTCTCTTTGCTTAGTTTCATCATGACTTGCAGTCAGGCCTAACACTTATGCTAAGTTATACCA
>JASSUY010041793.1:0-15962 GCA_032466535.1 Forpus xanthops
GCCCTCCTCTGGACTTGTTCCAACAGTTCCATGTCCTTTTTATGTTGAGGACACCAGAACTGCACACAATACTCCATTGAGGTCTCACAAAAGCAGAGTAGAGGGGCAGGATCACCTCCTTCAACCTGCTGGTCATGAAACTCAGTTTTAGTTCTTTTCAAGGGTGGTCGATGAAGAAGCTGCCATTTGCCTATACAACATGAAGTGCCTTAAATTTGTAAAGGAGCCTTAAAGCACAGTGTGCTTCTGCAGCTCAGGAAGCCTGAGGAGAATGTAAGAAAGTGGATTTCTATGAGTAAATTGTGAGTAGTTTTCTTGGAGCGGTTGTTTAATTGAGCTGCAGCTGGAGCTGATTGAGTTTGTTTTCCCTCCAGTGGCTCTCATTTCCCTTCGTTTCCTTTAATTCCTGCTTTCAGTGGGCAACTGCTGCTGAACAAGATTTTAAGAGCAGTAAAAAGCATCAAAAAGAAAACAAGAAGAGGAAAGAAATGTGTATTTTGGGGAGATTTTTTCTGCCAGTTGTTCCTGAAGACACCTGTAAACTATTGAGATGAATTGGGCTGCAGCTGCTGCTGACTCTATGGGGTGTAAAGGAGAAGGGGAGTGACTCATTCTTCTGTTTATTCTACCATGCTCTTCTTTGGCTGGGGCTGCTGAGATGGTTGTCAGAACATGTGTGCTGTGATGGTGGGTCTGTGGGTCAAGAAAATACTTGACTGCTCTTGGCTGAGACCAGGGCATGATTGAGGAGTCACATTGAGAATTGAAGCATCACTCCCACCTCAGCTTGGATAGGGGCAGTGCACTGGTGTAGGTTAAGGTTACATGTTATGGCATCTAAGGAGACATCTGTGGCATCGCTGCTGTATATGAGAAGTCCAACTTTGATGTGTCCTGATCAGACAATGAACTGGGTGGATGGAGAATGGATTCCATCCTTTTTATCTATGTGAAAAAGTGAAGTTGGTTGAGATGGGCTCACAGCAACCTCATGAACTACAACAAGAAGCACCAAACCCTGCACTGGGGAAGGAACAACCCCATGCACCAGTATATGCTGGGGACCATGTAGTTGCAAATCAGCTTGATACAAAAGTACCTGGTGGTCCTGGTGGACACCAATTTGAGCATGAGGCACTGATGTGCCCTTGCACCAAAGTGACAAGTGGTAGTATCCTTGGCTGCATTAGGCAAAATATTGCCAAGCATATCAAGGGAGGCAGTACTTCCTCTCTGCTCAGTACTGGTGAGTCCATACCTGGAGTCTTGTGTCCAGTTCTGGACTCCTCAGTACAAGGAAGACATGGACATATTGGAGAGAGTCCAGTGAGGGACCACAAAGGTGATTAAGGGTCTGGAACATCTTTCCTATGAGGAAAGGCTGGAGACCTGAAGCTTTTTAGTCTGGAAAGGAGATGGAGGGGGTTTCTTATCAATGTAAATAAATACCTGAAAGCAGGATACAAAGAGGACAGAACCAGGCCCTTTTCAGAGGTGTAACAACATCAAGATTCTGACTGATCTGAGATAGAGATAGCAAGATAGATAGATAGATAGATAGCAGGATAAATAGGTAGATAGATGTAAATATTTACATACTCCCAGGCACTGATTCTCATTTAGGCTGTGCACAGGTTTTGTCTGCAGGAGGAAGTCCATTGTTCATTCCTTCTGCATCACCTTTCTTTTCCACCAAAACCATTTCTCATTGGCGTCTGCCGCCCATGGAGAGCCGCAGCCAGCTTCTTATACCATTTATCTATTATTATGCAAAGAGACAAATACAGAGGTCTCTGCTACTCTCTTCTGTGATGGGTGGTTCATTTTCCATTCTAAAAGTGCTTTTTTGTCTCTTGTTTGAAGTAGCCTAATTGTCTTGATCTGTTCTGAATCCCCTGCCTCTGGACATTGCTTTGTCAGCCTGGGGCATTCCCCTTAACACTGCAAAAATACCCTGTAGCTGACTGCCGGAGATCACTTCTATGCAGCCATCTTTAGTGTTATTTTCCTTGTCAATAGATAGAGTTGTCTCTTAACAACTCCAGCGTCACTGAATGCCCACAAATACATAAGCCAATAATGAGCTCAGATTCACCTGGGATTTTGTCAGTCTTGCTTTTCTCAGTCATGCAATGCTAAACTGATAACCAAGGTTTATGGTGCACCATGCCACACTACCACATGGTAGCACAGCAGCCTTTTGAAAATGTAGGTTCATAGAACAATTAGGGTTGGAAAGGACCTTAAGATCATCTAGTTCCAACCTCCTGCCATTGGCAGGGACATCACACACTAGATCATGTCACCCAAGACTGACCAACCTGGCCTTGAACATTGCCGGTGATGGAGCATTCATGTCCTATTTTAGCATTGCAACTGTGACTAGATGCCATTTCCTTTAACCAGTATTTGATAGCAGAGACTAAAAGGTGTCTGTGCAAGTAGATGATAGCCTCTAAAAGCTTTTGGTCACATTTCTTCTTTGTGACTACATATATCCAGATTTCCTACATAACTCTTTGGAAGCTCTTAGAAACTGAACTTGCTTCCAATACTTGATGTTGTTAAAAACCGAAGTTCCATGGGTCAGAGTCCCTTTCTTTGTTCCAGTTTGTAATTGCACAAATTGTGCTGTGTTATAATAGCAGTGAATATGTAACTGTGGATCCGTATGGAAATCTTTTTCCCCGGTAATTTTGCCTGAACGTTTGTATGCAGAATAGGATAATGTTTCCTTACTCCTGGTTTTAAGAAATATTTCCACCTTAAGGACAGATTTTCCTGCCACTCTGCAGTTATTTCCCTGTGGGTTTCACTGACTTTGCATGGAATTAAGGCAGAATTAGCTCTCAGATTTGAACCAACCAGAAGCAAAGCAAATGGACTCACCAGCCTATCCGTTCAGCTGCCAGTTACCCTATCCACATGGGGAAGGCATGTTCTCTATGAGCATAATAGGGACCGTGTTTGGAGCTACTCCTTATTTAAACTCCAGTGAAAAGTCTCAACCACTTGGCAACTCAAAGGCAAAAAGCCTCCTTTATAATGCTTCTTGGGACCCTGCAATGGACAGGGTTAATTTGTGTTTTCTGTCTGGGTTAGAGCAAAATCTTGTTTAGCTTGCTTTATGAGAGAGAAGCCAGTGCATCAATCCGTAGCACCTCCAAGTCTGCTTGACATCCTGCTTTTGGTAATGAATACATTTCCTGCATTGCTTCTCCCACTGTAGATATCTATGATTAATATGCCTTGTCTTTTATAAACAAACTTAATGCAAAGCCAATAATGTGAGTCTCATTTCTTTACTGCCAGCCCACAGCTCAGCTTTGTTTGGGTATATATGTAAAGGAAGAAAGATGAATGTTCGCTCAAGCTTGGGAGCTGGAGCCATAACAAATTTATGGGATGAAAAACATGCATGAGTGTGAGGCGAATACAGCCTGGGAAGGTCTGGTTTGCTCCCTCCCTTAATTTTACTTTCTAATAGCAAGAGTACTGTGTTGTGCACCCCACCAACAGATGTCATACTACGCAAGCACATTGCAAAGGGGAGCAAACAAATCAAAGCTCCTACATAGCTTTTATCGGTGGCTGAATTCAGTCGTAATATCATAAGTGATGAAAGCAGAAGGAACTGCTGTGGTCACATAACTGATCATCAGCCAGTGAATTTCCTCCCCAAAATCAGGTTTCGCTTGAACTCCTTTATTATCAGAGACAAAAGAAGAGATAGAGGGAGGAACTGCAGCTTTAAATTATGAAGGGGCTGACCACAACCTGCATCCTGCTACTCCAATGGTAATTCCCTTCAGGGTTCAAAGTGCACACTGGGTTTCCAAAGTGAATTTGTCCATCTCATGGGTCTCCCCATGGAATTTTATTTATCATTTACACATCCCATTAACAAAGTCATATTCTCCAAACAACTGTGTCCTGGAGCCTTCAGAGACCTCGATTTCTTTTTGACAGGCGTGGATGGTACAACTTCCAGAGCTCAAATCTCTCAGTGTTTTCCTCAGACAGATGTGTGGCTTTACAGATGTTTCTTTGGTTTGCCTCAGTCTTTCAGGTACTGCATTTTTCTGTATTATTTCCTATTCCTCAAAATCTTTCATGGCTTGTGGATCCCAGATGTGGATCTCAGCACTTACGAGTGCTGCAAGCTAACTTCTTATTCCTGCTTGGGAATCCCCCATTCCTTGTGACAGCTATTAACTCTTTCTTTTGACTGAGAGGGAATCTCAGTAAATGTAGGTCTAACTAAGATGAGTTTGATTCCTGAAGTTAAGAGGTGTGATTCACACTCCACTCCCGTGACACCTAATAAGAAGCATGATAGCAGATTAGAGTAGCAGCTGTCAGAAAGAACCATATAAAAAGCAAAGCAGAAGGATCCAATATTACATGAGGAACTGGCAGGTGAGTGTGCAGTAGCAGTGAATGCAGACCTCTTTAGGAAACAAGAAGGAATTTTGCCCAAGTATTCTGAGCAAAGTCGTTAAGGAAGAAGTCTGGATGGTCAAAACATCAAGTGTGGGATCTGAGCATCACTTTGTCTCTGGGCATCAGAGAATTGTCACAGCGCAGAAAAGTCAAGACAGAAAAAGGGGGTTTATTGGTCCAAACTCTCCTGATACATCAAGCATTCAGAACCTTTTGTCATTCTTGTCGCTCCTCCATGACTATTACCAGCTTATACCTACAGTTTATTAAGTGCAATGTCCAAAACAGCTATAGTACTTTACCTTTCTAGCACTGAGTTCACTTGAAAGGTCTGTTCTCCATTAGTGATTGTAGTACCATCAAGACATTTAGTTTTCTTGTACAACATTGCATCACTGGTTTGTTTGGAATTTGAGGTCCCCTTTCAGCACCAGCATTTTAGTATGTAATTTAGTATTCTTTTGACCAGCCAAACAGTTTTGTATCTGTGCATTTAACGTCTTTCTCTGTGGCACAGCAAACTGCTTGGCTGTACATTACATTTCATCCTCTTAATTTCACATCTGTTCATTCTTTTCAAGATTGTTTTAGATTCCACCTTCGTTTTCCAATGATACATTGTACGTTTGCTTAAGCCTGCTGTCATTCACTAGCATTTAGTTATGCTTATTATTAAAACAAATCAGTGCTTGTTTTTTTGTTAATAGAAGCCTAAGAAACATCACCAAGATATCTCATTTAAGATCTGTTTCTAGTCTGATGCTAAAAGCCTCTGACAGTTACCCTTCAGAAGTGATTTACTAATCAGTCCTACCTTGCTACAATTAGATCTTCCTAACCTTACTGTTAAAATACATTTTCTAGCACCACATAGCATCTTCTTTTATCTTCTTTGTCACCTCGCTTTTACTAAGTCAGAGTTTAAATCAGGTTATTTAGAATTAATTCCGATATTGCATTTGCATTTTATTTATTTCTTTTAATATTATTATTTTCTCCTGGACATTTGTGAATGGTTGCTTAATAATTGCCTTAGAATCTGCCCACAGGTTGAAGTTAGGCCCTACCAGACTGTAATTTCTCAGACATCAACTGTGTTTTCCATAGGCATGTTCTATATTTGTCCTTCTTCAGTCCTCTGGTACTTGTGAATCCTCCACAAACCCTTGAAGATAATCACTAATGACTCAGTTTGCTTCAGCGAGTTTCCTGTGAAATCTTCAAGACTCAACTGATTCAAACATCTCTGCCATCACAAAATGCTTTAAAACCATTCTTCCTGTTCTGCAAACTCAATACAGTCTCTTGCATTAACTCCATCAATTACTTTCTTTGCCGAGGCAAACATCCCTGGAATACTTCAGCCCTCTCGATATCTTTATTAGTTCTCCTTGCTCAATATTCTATTTCTTGATTTAACATTATTATCATTCTGATGGTAAAGCTGAGATGCAGGAGTCGCTATCTCTCCACTGTCTTTGGAATACAGTGGGCTTCAGAGGGGCTCCTGTGTACTGCTTGCTCTGTAACTCACTGCAGTAAGCAATGCTGGCCACATCCCTAATGTTGTACTGCTGCAGTTTCTTTTTGACCACCATGGCTGAAAACCATGCCAGTGAAATAATCCAGGTAGTTTTAAATGAAGAAAGGCAGTTAGGGCTGTTCAGCCTGGAGAAGAGAAGGGTGCGTAGGGACCTCATAGCAGCCTTCCAATATCTGAAGGGGGCCTATAGGGATGCTGGGGAGGGACTCTTCATGAGGGACTGTAGTGAGAGGACAAGAGGTAACGGGTTCAAACTTAAGCAGGGGAAGTTCAGGTTGGATATGAGGAAGAAGTTCTTTACTATAAGGGTGGTGAGGCACTGGAATGTGTTGGCCAGGGAAGTTGTGAATGCTCCGTCGCTGGCGATGTTCAAGGCCGGGATGGACATAGCCTTGGGTGGCATGGTTTAGTGGGAGGTGTCTCTGCCCATGGCAGGGAGGTTGGAACTAGCTGATCTTAAGGTCCTTTCCAACCCTAACTATTTTATGATTCTATGATCTCTGCCATGGGACTTTGGAACTACATGATCTTAAGGTCCTTCCCAACCCAGTCCGTTCTATGATTCTTTAATGTGACCAAGTTACCATTTCTAAAAGAGAGAGGGCATTTCCCTTTCCCCCATATCTCATGCTTGATTTTGCTTTGCACTGGCTCTGGTGCGTGCCTTGTACTTCAGCTTACTGAACTAGCAGAGAAGTAACTCAGAAGGCAAGAAAGGAGTTGCAGTTCCCTAGTGCTAGTGAATTCAATAGCTCCAGGAAGATTTGATCCAGCACTACAACTGACAGACACTGGCACATTGGGTGGTAGGGAGTTACATGGTTAAGGAGAAGACACCTCTCTCTTGATTGATGTCTTTTTACATCAACTCAACTAAGCGATGTAGCTGAGGAGATTGGCATTGGCAAAGGTGAGCTACTGGGAACTTCTTATAGTGGCTTTGGAGACAAATAAGACCTATCTTCCAGCTACAGTAGGTGTCTTCTTTTAGGCTTTACAAGTCTTTGCATTAGCCCTTAGGAATACAGCAGAATTTGCCTAACCTTCCACAGTCTTGGTTTCCACGTAATGCTCCAGCTGTAGTTTTCCCTTGTACATAATATCTGGAATAATAATGCTGATAGAAAGGGCTATGCAAAGCATCTGAGGAGGAAGCTCATTCACTTGTCTGAACACCCGTCCCCCGCCCCTTTTATTCCTTTAAATATTAAAGATTACATTACAAGAAGTGTCTGATTGTCGGAAGTGCTGAGCTCCCATTGTCTTCAGTGGGCGTCATGGATGCTCAGCATTTCTCAAAGCCATAATGAACAGCATGTGGTGGAAATACTTAGCAGCTAAATCTTTCCTGTCCCCTCCTTTCCATCCTCAAGCCAACAGAAAGCTTCTCCCTATCCCACACCCTGCTCCCTGTAAAAGGACCACCTTTGTCTCTGTCCCACCTATCCCTTTCACCTAGCATCTTACAAGTCACACTCTTCACCTGGACCACTTCTTGTGGGAGTCATCTGGTTAAGTGCAGGTATCTGCAAAGTGGATGTCTGTATCTGGGCATGGTGCCCTAAACTCTGTTCATAGCCAATGGAGAGTGAGTCAGCAGAGTCAGTGCAGCTTAGGGCGTGATTTCGCATCCTAAAATAGGCATTCACATTTGGTCAGATGATTCAAACCCTGAATTCCATTGAGTGTATTTACTATACTTCCAGCAGCTTCAATGAGAGACTAGACAAGAGACTTAGGTGAGATGCTTGTACCAGGTCCTTAAAGTGAGATGAAATTAATCCCACCCCTCCTGTGAAGTAATACATCAATTCACTACATATATCACATTCACCTTCTTCTTTAAGAACTGTTTCTTAGTGTCTAGAGGGAATGAATCGAGTTATAAAGGGTAGTGAAGTGGAAAGATAATGGTAGGTCATATCAGAAAGTCAGACAGAAGCTTAGGTTGGATAAATTGGAGCAATTTTATTGAATTCAATGAAGTCTCTCCTTTACATCAGAATTTGACTTAATGCAATTAAAAAGAAAAAAGAAAAAGAAACAGAAGCTAACAGTGCCTGTGAACTGTCAAGGTGAATTCTAGCTATTATCTTTCCATGTTAATTTATGGTTCATTGTATTTTCCTTCCAACTTCACTATTACTGTCTAGATTAGGAGGCTTTCCCTAGTGGTAAGCAGTTTCTTGTTGAATGCTGTTTAACAGTCCAACACATCAATGACTTCTGATTATAAGGATTAGTGGAGAGCTTCTGGGATCTCTGTAAGACTATAGGCAGAGTACAATCTAGCAATCATATAATCATAGAATGGTTTGGGTTGGAACAGACCTTATAATCATTTCACTCCAACCCCCTGCCATGCGCAGGGACACATAACTCTAGACACTGTCTCCCAAGGCTCTGTGCAGCCTGGCCTTAAACACTGCCAGGGATGGAGCATTCACCACTTCTTTGGGCAGCTTGTGCCGATGCCCCACCACTCTCACAGTAAAGAGCTTCTTCCTTACATCTAACCTGAACTTCCTCTGTTTCAGTTTGAACTCATCACCCCTTGTCCTATCGCTACAGTCCCTGAAGAAGAGTCCCTCTTCAACGTCCTTGTAGCCCCCTTTATATACTGGAAGCTGCTGTGTGGTCTCCACGCAGCTTTTCTTCTCCAGGCTGAACAGCCCCAAATTCCTCAGCCTGTCTTCCTATGGGTGATATCTCATGTCAAATATCCCCCACCTCCATTGCGACGCAAACTCACCCTTATCGTTACTTGTGTGCCCTACGTAGAGATTTTAAACCTTGGTTATTTCTGATCTCTTTGTTTATATAGGATTCGGTTAGTTTTCCCTGTAGGAACTTCTCTTTGCAAGAATTGGCAATCAACTCACAGTCTAAACATTTACCCCAAACACAGCAGCTTTGCATGGCACAACCCTAGTAACTCCAAAGGCAGTCAAAAATCCATGTCAGTGCAGCTTAGGCAAGTAGGGAGCAGCATGACAGGAAGAACGTAGTTATGAAATAGATACACACAAATCAATTTGGAGAGCTACAAAAATAGAGAGTAATAATAATAAATACATTTTGATTAGTTCCCTTCATTACTGCTATCGCTGTCTTTTGCTATTCCAGTTCATCAGGCATAAGAATAGATGATATTGCTAATTTCAGCGTATTTAAACGACAAAGCCCACCCTCTCCTCAGCCTTAAACATTTCCTCTTAACTCCCTCATTCATTACACCATCCCATTCAAAATTACCTTTCTGTGTTATAAAACCCACCATAAAGGGAGACCAGACTCTTCCTCCCTATCTTCTGTTATTAGCAGGCACTTCCTAGAGTGTTTCTGCTGGTGGTGAGTCTTTCCTACAGCTCTGACTTTATCCTTGTGCCCAATTTGTTCTGACTCATTCTAAGCATGAGCTGCAAGCAGCTCATCTCTCCCCACCTTCTGCCTGTTAATTTCTCCTTCCCTCTGTTATTATTTAGCTATAACCATATTATTTAACCATTTCATGAGTGCAATTGGCATGAAAGGTTCTGCATAAAGTATTGTAGTAGGTAGACAATTTGTCATAGAATCGTAGAATAGGTAGGGTTGGAAAGGACCTTAAGAACATCCAGGTCCAACCCCTCTGCCATGGGAAGGGGCACCTCACACTAGACCATATCATCCAAGGCTCTGTACAACCTGGACTTGAACACTGCCAGGAATGAAGCATTCACCACTTATCTGGGCAACCATGTAGTACAGCAGTTAATGAGCATTTAAGATCTGTTTGATCTGAGTTGCTGAGGACAGTCTGTTGCCAGTTATCTATTTTGTGAAGATGGAATAGCATGTTTGTGTTCTCCACTCGAGAAAATGCTAAGAAACCAAACTGTCTCATCATGTTTTTCTTTCCTGTGCATGTAGATTTGTAGCATCTATGGACACACACAAACCATTGAACAATATAAAAGATTTCCATAATGAAGCCCTGAGATCTGTCGCTAGTGAAGGTTGTAGTGTCACTCAGGGACTCGTTGACAAGCTTTGTGGCAGGAGATGGATTCTCCAGCATGAAAGAGCCAACATCAGCTGTAATTAAGTGAATGAATAGCTTTGTGAAGTCTCTTTGGTTTGCGCACCATGAAATGACGATAAATGCAGCAGAGTTTCACTTACAGCCTCTGCTTGCTTTGTTCTGTTTTCACTGTTGTCTTGTGTACAACAGGTAACGACAGTGAAATAAAGAGGCTTCATCTACAAAATCGACGGCAATTTTAGCATCGGAACAAAGATGGGAAAGGTGAAGGCTGAGGATTGTTCATTTTCCACTCTGAAGGAGGGAGGAAAGAACTTTGAAGAAAGAGTTCTTGGCATTTAGACACCAGGCATGTCAGTCACAGAAGGAATCACTAGAGAGGCAGCAATGGGATCTAGAAGCCATGACTTCTACTTCCCTATCTCTGAGTAGGTACTTTATGGGCCATTTTCTTTCCACTTCTTCACTATTTCTGAACATCAATGGCTATTCTGCTACACTTGCTGCAGAAAAACTAGCCAGTTTTCCTTGAAACAGGGGCTTTGCTCTGTGCTTGCTACAAGAGCAAGAAAATCTTAGGAAGAAAGTGTAATATCCTCCACTAGAAGAACTAGGAAGGGGATGCTTTCCATTCCAGGTACCAGAGGAAGAGAAAAAACAGTTTGGGCCATTGTGTAGTTACAGAGAAAGCCAGTTTAAGCCATTGTAATTATAGGCAGTTCTCTATACTCAATAGTCTTGCTTTGTTTATGCTCTGAAGAATAAATGTAGTAAATTGTTGGCATCAATGTCTTTATAAAGGACATAGAAATTGTTCATCAGGTACTGCTGCAGGCAGGATCAGGTCATTGCTATTTAGAGCAAAGCAGTACATCAGAAGAGTCATCAAACTGAGTGTTATAAGTAAACAGAGATGAGAAAGTGGGGCCTGAATACAGATCCAGAGGCATTAATCCCTAGTGTGGCACTGTATTCCATCATACTCACAGGCACTTTAACGTGTTCTGAAACAGAAAGCTATTGTAAGTAATCAGTTTAGCTCTTTGAGTCCCTCTCTTTGAAGCTTTGAAATAATACTTGTTTATCTTTTCCACCAACTATCTAGTTTGTCTTTTTTCCTTTCCCTAAAGGACAGCAGGAGCCCACTGTTCATCTCATTACACCATTTACAAACGAGTTTGTGTTGTTTGTTTTACGTTTCTAGTCTCTGAAAGTGCACAGGTCTTCCAGGTTTGTTAAAAAAGAATGTAAATGGGTCAGTCTTCTTCTAAGAACATTAATTTTGTGAAACTTGCCTTGGACTTAGTTCTGAGAGCAAAAAGAAGGTGAGATCTTGATTTCTTACTGTTTTCCCAACTAAACTAAATATTTCTCATATGTCCATCATATGTCAATGGTCTTGATCTGTGTGCACTATGCAACTCGTTAAATGCACTTAGTTTCAAGTTGTAAGAACAGATGAAACATTCACAGGGCTTCAGGGACTCTTCATTAGAGACTGCAGTGATAGGACAAGGGGTAATGGCTTCAAACTGAAACGGGGAAATTTCAGGCTGGATGTAAGGAAGAACTTTACTGTGGGGGCGCTGAGGCACTGGCACAGGGTGCCCAGAGAAATGATGAATGCTCCATCCCTGGCAGTGTTCAAGACCAGGTTGGACAGAGCCTTAGGTGACATGGTCTAGTGTGAGGTGTGCCTGCCCATGGCAGAGGGTTGAAACTGGATGAGCGTAAGATCCTTTCCAACCCAAACCATTCTATGATTCTATGGCATGCAACCCTTGTGCATGGAGGGCTTTCTTCACCACTGAGTTCCTAGTTCTTCTGGGGTGAGAGGGTGGTTCATTCTGTAGCTTTTTCTAGGTACTTTTCGTTTGCTTTGTTTTATCCACCTCAGATTTATTATTTATGGAAGTTTTTATTTATTGATTCTCTGGAGGAGAAAGAAGTGTTGAACACAAGCCTGTTCAAAAAATGAAGCCACGTTCATGTCCCCGAAGTCTGTGTGCTACCAAGGAGGGGAGAGCTGGGTGGTACTTAGTCCATACAACCGGCATTATTTATTCATCATTTAGGATCATAAATGCATCAGTTCCTCTTTTCACACCCATCAGTTTGTTCCTTCCCACACCCCTTCCCACTCTGGCTGTTCCACAGCTTCACAGCTCTCATGCTGACAGCCTTCTTCTCATTTCCAGTCTCATCTTTATGGCTAGTTTGCAAGCATTTGTCCTTGTGACAACTTTTTCACTTCCTTTAACTGGCTTGTCTCCCTCCCTGCTGTTTACTCCCTTGCTTTATTTATAGAGATTGGTCATACCCTTTCTCAGCCTTTATTCTGGGAGCCTAAATCAGCTGTGGGTAGCATACACACACATAACATGAGACATGGCATCTTCAAAACATGGCTTTGAACTTGGGTTTAGTGGAACAAAAACTCATAATCAAAGCCTCCCAAGCCATAGACCAGCTATAACACTTCACAGTTGTGCTTTGTGAGACAGATACCATTCCTTTTCATGCCTTTAGAAGCAGTAGCAACTTTTAAAGAACAGAGTTTGCCTCCTTCCTCCTTGCTTATCCAGTATGTTAGGAGAACATAGGAGTTGGCACAAGCAATAAAAGAATGCAATATTGCAGGAGTTCCTCCATTGTTGTCCTCCTCCATTTTCCTGTTCTTCCATTGTCACAGCATTGGCTCCTGTGTTGGAGAATTGTATTAGGAAAGCTAAAGGGCTGATTGCTGCATTATCTGGAATAGGGCTCATATTTGCCTTGCTTGACATCCTTATTTCATGCATCCTTCTTTGCTTGGACTGCTCAGCAGCAGGGGAAGTCATCTCTTCCACAGGAGGGCTGTTGCTCATTCTCCCGTGGATCTCATATTTGTTCACTTGCAGTTTATAGACAAGATGGTATTCTCATTTCATTCATTACAGCAGCGCTAAGAAGGTGATGTTCTGGACCAGTCTGGCCTTCCTAATATAACTAATGTACCATATGTGAACTAAGGCTAAAGCTACAGGCTATCGTTTTCTCTGAAACCTAAGAATGTTCTCTCTTCTCTCAGCTGACAGATTGCTTTTGGCCAAGTTAAGAGTGCATGAAGAAGAAAAAGATCTGCCAATTATATCCTCACTGCTGCTGAGGGGCAAACACATGTCTTATGCATTATGATTCAGAATCCTGCTTGCACATTCTTTATCAGCTACTGAATTCTCTGTATTGATCTGTCAGTTAAAGAAAAACCAAAAAGATATGAATAAGGATTATTGTCCAGTGGAAGATTTGTTTGGGCAGTACCACAGGGTAAAAGCTTCCTCCCACCAAAGACAACTTAGTAGCAGCCCCAGTTTTGACCTCATGAAGGAAAATCAGTCACTGTTATGATGACAAGAATATTGGTGACTAAACGGGGTCTGTAGTCCAAAATTGGATTTTCTTTAGAGGTAGTTTATTCTTGAATTAGATTTAAAATAAAAAATCCAGTTTCATTTGGTTTGATTTCATTCTTAGCTTTTGGCCTCCAAAAATAGTGTGGCCAATATGTTCTTCTCAGTATTGACGGAAGGTGACATCAGGAATCTTTAGATCTCCTAAGTCAACGTGACCTTTCTTTGATATCAAAGGCTCTAAAACCCCTTTGATAGCAGAGGCTCAAAAGAAACAAGTCTCTTTTTCTGACTTGCTTTAGGAAGCATCCCCCACTGTGGTCCACATCCCTATTCTCTCCTCAGATAAGACAAGTTCAACCAACCACCTTGAAGGTCACCTTTGTCTCTGCAGGAAGGGACTGGTTGCTTCTGGTCTGGGAGTGAACCCAGCAGTGTGGACAGTGGGAGGACTGAAACATAGGGATCAACCCCAAACTGGTGGTTGTTGCACTTACAGTGAGGTGCTGACACTGCTGAAGCAACACAACAGAGCCATATTTTGTCACACCTCCACTTGTCCTTTCCTTAGCTGATTTCCTACATCAAGCTAGAAGCAGTCATCTGTCAGGAGAGCTGTATAAATGGCAGAGAAATTCCCCGTCAGCTCTTTTGGGGAAAAATCAATTCTCTGCATTCAAGAAGCTCTGAGCTTGCTAAGCTCCCTACCTTTTAACTGCAAATGGCTCCAAATATCAATAGAGCACAGGAAAGCAACTCCAGCCTGAGGCTGAGCTGGTTTATTTACAGGCCAGTTTAAGCCAGCCTTTTTATGAATTGATTTTTACCTAAGTGTGCAAAAGCCTGCCTCTCTTGAAAGCCATGAAAGTCCTGCTTTGGTGGCATGAAGAAGAGTCCAGCCCAGAAAGGTCCAAACCAAATCAACTGGTGAGCATTTGTGTCACCCACTGTATCCTGAGCTGCATCAAAAGGAGCATGATCAGCAGGTCGAAGGAGGCAATCCTGCCCCTCTACTCTGCTCTCATGAGACCTCACTTGCAGCACTGTGTGCAGTTCTGGTGTCCTCAACATAAAAAGGACATGGAACTGCTGGAACAAGTGCAGAGGAGGGCCACAAGGAAGATCAGGGGACTGGAGCACCTCCCCTATGAAGACAGGATGAGAAAGTTGGGGCTGTTGAGCCTGGAGAAGAGAAGGCTGCGTGGAGACCTCATAGCAGCCTTCCAGTATCTGAAGGGGGCTACAAGGATGCTGGGACTGTAGTGGTAGGAAAAGGGGGAACGGGTTCAAACTGAAACAGGGGAAGTTCAGGTTAGATATAAGGACAGAGTTCTTTACTGTGAGGATGGTGAGGTGCTGGCACAGATTGCCCAAAGAAGGGATGAATATTCTATCTGTGGTGGTGTTCAAGGCCAGGTTGGACAGAGCCTTAGGTGACATGGTCTAGTGTGAGGTGTCCCTGCCCATGGCAGGGGGTTGGAACTGGATGATCTTCAGGTCTTTTCCAGCCCAAACCATTCTATGATTTTCTGATTCATGAGGAAGGATGGATGCTGGCTCTCCTACCAGATGTTGTGTTGCTGACAGCCTAAAAGCAAGCAGCTGTGAAGTAGGCTGCCATAAAATGAACAGACATAGGCAGGGTCAGGAGCAAGAGGATTTAGGTCCAAAAAATGGGGAGGACTGAGGACAAAATGTGACCCAAAGATTCTTTGTAATCAGTGGATATTGTTTTTACACCCTCTTAGTTCTAAATGGGCCAAATTTCTTATAGCAAGGGTGCATCTTTCATGGTGAATGCTTGTAGGAGAGTAAAACACCAATAATTACTATTGCCAAGTCCATCAAGCAGCCTTTGTATGAACTGTTTGGCACTGTACACGACATGCAATGGCTTGCCTTCAAACTGCTATTGTAATTTTCATCACAACTGTGCTTCTGACTCAACACGCTGTACTTAACACAATTTATGGCAATATTCCTCCTTCAGTAGCTTTCTGTAGAGTGTGCACAACCTATTCTGCAGTCTGCTGGTTTTCTTACTTAGCATCTATTTTATGCTCTGCATTTTAAACTCCTTTAAGTGCAGGCAGGTGAGGAATAAGTTTCTGTGTGAGAAAGAGATATCACTACTCCATCCCAATTCCCTCATGCAGTGTCTGTATACTGTTTATGCACCAGTTTCTATTTTCCAAGAGACTCTGGTGTTTCAGGAGGAGACAGAACAATCCCAATCTGTGTTCATCACTGAACCTGATAATGTTCTGTGAGGTTCTTCCATGTATAAGGACCAGGCTGAGAACATTTGGGCTGTACAGCCTGGAGGACAGAAGCTGCGTGGAGACCTCAGAGCGGTTTCCAGTGTATGAAGGGGGCTACAAGGATGCTGGAGAGGGACTCTTCATTGGGGGTCTGTAGCGATAGGACAAGGTGTGATGGGTTCAAACTGAAATGGAGAAGTTTAGATTAGATATGAGGAAAACATTCTTTACTGTAAGGGTGGTGAGGCACTGGAATGGGTTGCCCAGGGAAGTTGTGAATGCTCCATTGCTGGCACTGT
>JASSUY010041794.1:0-22957 GCA_032466535.1 Forpus xanthops
AGACACAGGGCAGCCACAGCTTCTCTGGGCACCCTGTGCCAGCGCTCAGCACCCTCACAGGGAAGAGCTTCTGCCTACTAGAACTGACATCCAATAGTATTCACATGCTGAAGTTAGTCCAAACAGCTCTGAAACATCACAACCAAGAACTGGGCGTATTTGGAAACACTTCAACTTAACCAATTGTGAACAGAACTTTGTGTAAAAGGAACAAAATGGAAATGTTTAAACAAAACCCTCTGAAAACACTGAAAGCAGGAGTAGGAGGTGTTAGATCATTGTAGTTGCCTGAAAGCCACAACATGGAATGAAATCCTAGGAACGCCGCAGCAATAAGTTCTTGTAAGAGGAGTATACTTGAAGTAGTGCAACTACTAGTTAGCACTCATCTACTGTTCCACCTAAACCTTTGGATACCCGATGAAGATTAAGCATTGCTTTTAAAATATTAAAACCATACTTTTAATTTTTAATTTCTGTCTAGGAACAGCCTCTTCCATTATTCATGCACAGTTCTATTTTACTTTACTCTTACAAAGGACGCATCAAAAGCATCCTACTGGTGCCAGCTTCTTTCAAGCATCTGTTGAATCAGGGCTAAAGCATATTCAGTGCTCAGTTTGTTATTTCTCTTGTGTCTGATGTTACCTTCATGCAGAAAGGTGATATCCTTCTTGACAACAGGAAAAAGTGGAATAATTGGAGGCTGCATGCTCTGGCTGCTGAGGATGTTGCGGTACTTTGCCATGTTTCGAGATGGATCAAAGAGATCTTGAAGGTCTCGGAGGTGCTTTTCATACTTGCTTGGTAACTTCTCCCAAGTGCCTCTAAGACGTGCTACTGGTGCTAGATTTAACCCACTGGAAGGCAGATTTGTTTCATTATTAGCTGTTAGTGGAATCATTACCTTTCAAAAGGAAGTAAAGGGTTTGTTTTAAGGATTAAAAATAGCTTTTCACAAGGTTAACTGCAAGGCTGGGTGAAAGCCAGGCTGTAAGCTGATCACAATAAACCTCTGCTGTTCACTCTTGTGAGCAAGAGAAAGAGAACTGTAAAAACCATGACTGCTTCCTATTCACAAGGTACCAATTTTTAGTTGGCCTGCCAAAACAACCCCTCTGTAACACAGGGCTGGTGCCCATTTAATTTAAACACCAGTTCCCTCCTGTAAAAACATGTGCCACAATAAGGACAAAAGGGTGGAGAATTAATGAGGTGAACACACAGCGACAGTGGCAAGTGAGAACAGCGCACAGCTTACCCCAAGCAAAAGCAGCAGGACTGTGGAGGACCATGTTTGGAGCATTTGTAAACAAGCACCAACAAACTGAGGATAAGAAGCTGCAGCAATGCTAAAACTTATCATTGTGCTCTCATGGTCATTAAGTAAAAGCACATCCAGAGTTAGCCGGATGTGATACAGCACAGGACAATAAAGGAAATGGACCCATCCTCCCTATTAGAATTTGTCACCAAGTTTGCTCCTGAAATTCTGCAATGACCACGTTGTAGCTGAACTGGAAAGTGCCATTTTCCAGCGTTCACTGGAAGTCCAGAATCACACAATTAACAAAGCTGCTGGTCTAAGACTCTGAAAGCTTCAGAAACTTACTTTGCATTTGCTTTGTTCTTTTATAGCCATTTCTCCCCATGTTACTGTCTAATCACAAACAAAGCCTTTTCACATGAAAAATCAAGCATATGCCACCACACAGCCCCCCCCTCTCTTTTACATGCTACATTAGGATGGTTATCTTTCTATTTCATGAAACATATGGCACCATATTGATATGCAAGGCAAGGCAAGAAAGAGAACCCCCCGTGGCATATGCTAACAAAACCATATTCCTCTGGAAATCAGGGCAAGACAAAACCTAATTTATTGACTTCTTTTTCTGACCAAAGACCACTTCAGTCACGGCCTGATTAGAGCAAACTGAGAAGCAGGAAGAGTCATCTCTCCACCCACAATAAATGATGAGGAATTAGGGAGCAGAATATAGAAATTAGATTCACTATCCACATGTGTATTCACCACGCAATGAGCAGCCCCAGCCCCAACGGCTGCCCAGTGCCCTTTAAGGAGATTCATTCATTATTTAATGTATGACTACACAGAAGGCAACAGCATTCAAGAAACTGGCTAGGCATGGAAGGAAACAGTTACAACTGGTGTTTTCCAAGGTGCTGGGATACAGCAAGAACCCAAATCTTTGTCTGATGAATCACAGCCCCTTTATTTTTCTTTCTTGAAGTAAAACCCGGGTATAAGATAATTGCAAATAAAGGAAATGCTGAACTCACGCTGTTAAAGTACCATATAAAACAGAAGAGAAAGTCTGAGTGTGCAAATGGAGAGGGGAAAAGAATAGATATGATAGAAAAGATGACAAGAAAGAATTGAAAGGAAAATGCGACTAAAACCAGAGTGATTTGAGGAAGTCCTTACAATGAAAGGAAGAAATAGAGTAATCTCATAATCACAGGTAAGACTTGGCACACAGTGACACGGTAACAGTGACTGAGAAAAGAAGGGAAATGGGGCGCCAGAATGGAAATGACAGCAGTGCTCAGGCAGGTTTCTGAAGTTATCAATCAAACACTGCTCTTGTCCCACTCTTCCCTGCTAGGCAATGATTAAAATAGAGACAGTCACATCAAGCACCACGATACACTAACTTCTGAGAAGGAAGAAGGAAAAGATGGCAGTGACAATGCACCTCTTTGTACAGTCTGGCTTCTGAAAAGCTTGGCAATTCCCCTCCAAGCATCCCATGCCCATCACTGATCTGCTCAGCATAAACGTATTTCTTTTCTTTCCACTCAGATTGTCAGAATTGCCTTTGACAGCACAAATCAGATCTGACTAATGGAAGCATTTTACCTTATAACTGCAAACATGGAATTGAAGTTCTTGCATTCTCGGCAATGGAGGGCAATTTTAATGAAGTGCTTAATAATCTTCATTCTCTTGAGTTGGTTGGGCTCTGCTAGAATCTCCATGGCAACCCAAAAGGTCTCCTGATTGATGACATCCTCAAACTGTTTCAGGTGAGCATTTCCTGTCTTGGAGTCCAGCTTATAAAGGTCATCGATGTATTCCGTAGGCTCAATATTGCGGAAGAGTTCAAAGTCTCTCATGGAGAGCTGAGTGGCGACCTCAATGGTGCTCAGCTGCAGGAGGGAAATCTGGCTTTCTCTTAGCAGCTCCTGAGCATCCTCATCTGAGCATAAGGTCTCTGTCTCCATATTGTTTTTAAGATAATACCTAGAGAATAAATGAGTTACAATAAAATGTTAGAGATGAGCTTCAGAGGGTTTGTGAACACAAAGGCATTGAACTACACCACTCAAAGCCGACATCACTGACACCACGGGGGTGTTTATGTGAGAGTATTTGTGTGCTGCAGTTGACAACACATTGTAAAAGAGAAAGAGACAAGAAGGGAGAGCATAACCATATACTTTAGTATAAGGCATCATCATTACTGAAGTAAAAAACCATTTCCAAAGCTGGTTTTATCTACCTCTTAGCTAGCGTTTTCTGTTTCATTCTCCATAATACACTGTAGCTTTCACGCTCAGAAAGAGCTCAGTTACTTTGCCATTTGTAAATTCAGCAGTGAAGTAACATTTTAAATGCACATAAGTCCTGAGGAATCTCTTGGTAATGTATTTCTCCATTTCTCACACAAATTTAGCATGATTTCTTACATAAACAGTGTGGCATATTACTATTTACATGAAGCACATAGTATTGAGGAAATGAAAATGTATCTGGAAAATTCATTTCCATGGTCCCAAGCAGATCATTTTCAGATACACCAGAGTTTATTCCTCATAAATTCCCTCTGCTGCTTAGCAAAGGCAACTAAAGCATCTTTTACTTAATAAACTTTCTTTTGGTATGGACCAGGTCATCAGATAAAACCAAAGCACTTAACATGTAAGAAACATTCATAACAGTTTACACAGAAATGGAAGAATTTATCTCAGGTTAGTATCAGTTCATTGCAAGATGACATCACTGAGGAAGAAAGTAACTGTATATTTTAATCCTGAAGTACATGTGGAAAGTGTCAGAAAGGATGTAAGCTTCTCCGTTTACACTGTAAGCCACTATATATGTTATCCCAAACTGCTATATTTAGTTGTCATCAAGCAGCTGCTGTAGAACTAGGGAGGGGGTTTTGGGTTCACCAACACTGGACACTGTTAAGATTCAACTGGACAGTGCGCTGGGACATACAGTGTAGGTTATGCTTTCCCTACAAAGGTTGGACCAGATGATCCCCGAGGTCCCTTCTAATCTAGTGTTCTATGATCCCTCCCTGAATGGGATGGGATCTTACGGATGTTCCAATCCTAAAAAGCAAATGAATCCAAACTGAAACTGAAACACGGCGCATTTACCGTCCATTGAGTTGGATCCTGTCGGCCAACTTGGAGAACTGATCTGGGAGCCTCCGCTGTTTGATGACCCCCTCGGGGCTGACTGACACTTCGCAGAGGGAGTAGGTCTCGGGGGCCCCTGTCAAGTTGAACTCATGGACGGCGTGACTCACCACCTCTTTTGCTGTAGTGTCTTTGCTGATGATAATGTAACAGCTCTGCTGATCTGCCTTGAAAACCCTGATTACCTGATCCGGAATATCTGAAATAACAGAGTAGCACCTTTAATGTGTGAAGTTACTTCTCCCTTGAAAAGAAACGAGGTCATTTACTGCTTCTTTTGATAGCCAGAAAACAAAAAAACATCTAGCAGGGGAAGAAAAGCCATGCTGGCCTTGATAAATATTCATTAAAATGTTCAGCTTGGAGAAGCAAACAAGAGGACTCTGCTCCTCCCTGTATTTCCACAACTTCACGATCCTGCAACCACAATCGAAGTACAAGGCTCCCAGATGCACTGCTAAGCTGCACACTGTCCTTCTCAGCGTGTCTCAGAATCCTTGGCAGCATCATTTATTCCTTCTTTGGCTCTTTCGTCTCTGCGAGACACGTGCCAGGGCACTCTTCCCAGGGATGGGAAGCCATGGAGCGTGCATGCAAAGGCAGCGGGCAGGAGGATGGGAAGAGCAAAGCAGATTTGGTTGTTCCCATAACCAGCTGCAAACTTTTACACTATCTCACCCTGACGGAACTAAGCTGCTACCAGCAGTTAATTCTGCGGCTAGCGTACTTGTTTATAGGGTGTTTCATGCATTACAGATGCATTAGAGAGCAGCTTTCTCAGAGGCAGCCTACAGCAGGAAATAGATACCTGAAGAAACACACGTTTCATCTACAGCTTGATGACTGGAAATAATTCGCTCCATTACAGAAGATTTGATTTTCATAATAAAACTGATGGGGAAATCAAGCCAAGAGACAGAGTGCACACTGATTTCAAACTCAGGGAAGCAGTTTCCACCCTCCCTAAGCTCTGAAGACTAAAACCTCACCAGCTCTCTGCAGACCCAAGAAGGTGCGAGGCTCTGGCTGAGCCTTCAGCCTTCTCCAGAGCCTGATGCTATTGAAAAGCCAGGCTGGATGAGCCATTAACTCCTGGATCAGCAATTCCAAGTGAGAGAAGTAAGGAGCTGTTATTACAGCAACAGCCTCCAAACCAGTTTCCACCCACCGGAGAGAATGAAATCTCAACATCACCTGTAGCTAAACGGGGAGATGGGACAAAACAGGGTGCTTAAAAACTCCAATCTGATTGAAAACAGATTCTACTGACAACTTAATTCTTATGACTATCCCATTCCCAGAACAGTCTCATTAATAGCTGGGGACTAGTTGAAACTGGAAAGCTCCCTGCATACATGAGCAGGGGCAATAAAAGACGAAGTATTATGTACTTATTTGAGAGTGGAAGTAGTGAAAATGACATATTGAGTAATTGGAAATGCTGCACTCATAAAAATCATAGTAAGTCAACAGAAGAGGCCAACACCTGTACCTTGGTATCAACCTATCTAAACATCAGAACACACTCAAGGTAGAAAACCAAAAACTGAAATGTAATTTGGGGGGAAAATGGGAAAAAATCACAAGACCCAACCAAAAACTGAGTGTAACTTCTGACAGCTGAGGGAAATTTCCCTTATGAACACGTCTGTCTTTGCTTTCATGAGGCTGAACTATACATATATACACATATATAATTCTTTTCTTTTGCATTATTCAGCTTGCATTGACAATACAAAACACATTTCAAGTTTGCATGCACACGGTTTTAGTTAGGGTCCAACAGAACAGAGGCAATCTCAAACTGCAGGGTCATCTAAAACCTCAGCTTTGTAAAAGGGACATAAGCAACTTCATTCCTCAAAGCAAGGTCACAGAGAAGCAAAGGGAACTGCCAAAGGTCATGAGCCTCAGCACAGCACCATGCCTGGAAAGAAAACCTATGGGTTTGTTTTGTTTAAGGGACGATTAAGGGGCAAAGGACTACCTAATGCCCTAACAGCAGTAACATTGTTGACACGATGTATGGCAGCGTTAAGTTTAACAGGCAAGCCATGCAGTATTAAGGTCTACAGGATTCTGTACATCATGATACTTACAGTAAAACCCAACAGCTGCAGGCAGGAGAAAAGAAAAACACCATGTCAGCACCAAATCAAGATCTAGATGTTTACAGAGCTGATCAAGTGCATGTAGTGCATGTCAGAAGTACTTTGGTTTGCTCTGCTATTCAAAAGTGACAGCATATTTGTTACAGTAAATGTAATAAGGACTAGTTATCAACATCTGATACTATGCAGCAACTTGTACAGTACCAAATGAACATTCCTAGAGGATGCGTGTAGCTCATATAGACAGCAAAAATCTGGTCTGCAGCGAAAAGGGAACCTAACTCCTATGGACATTTATGCAATTGATTGGATGGATCTGCATACATCCCTTTTAAAGGGGAAACCTGCAAGTTTACCTAAACCGAAGTCATAGCTATGAGGCACTTTACAGAACATGTATTTACACACAGAACTTACACTTGAAATGAGGAAACAAGATTCTGACTTGCCACGTTTACAGGCATGTAATGAATGCCTCCTACAGCAAGCATATAAACTGTTCCTACAGTAACAGCAATGACAGCCCAGACCACACATCCCAAAACACTTTGCAGTTTTTCAGACATACAGGATGCAATGTTTGTAAGACATTAACATCACTGTGGGTACCATGGCAGTCCTATTCCATCCACAATACTGCCTGAAATATATATTTGAAGATGATGGATGAACAAATCAAAGCAACAGGAGTACCAGTATTGGAAAGAGATGACAAAAGAGAAAGGCGCAGCCAAGGACTGCTTCCACCAGAGCGCTGGTAAACCCCAGTAAATCAAAGACTCTCAGAGGTTGCAAAGTACACTCCTTTGTAAAAACAAGCTAAGTGTCACATTACAAAAAAGCTCCAGTCTGGACCTGTTAGAGCCACAAGATAAAGAGGTAACTGCACTCAGTGTGTTCGATGCTAAAAGATGTACAAGATGTAATCTTCCCCCTGAACCAGCTGCCTTGTAATGATCCTGTAAATCAAGCTAATGCTGCTGGTTTACCTGAAGGATTAGAGAAATCCAGGATGCTAGTGGTAGGCTGCAAGAGGTCAGGGCTGCTGGATGAGAGGGTTCCTGGAATGGGCATGATGGCCAGGCTGTGCCTGCACTGCCGTGTTCCGACAATGCTGTCGTCCTGCGACTGGCTCACGCTCCCGTCGCTGCAAAAGAGGTTGGGTTCAATTATGTGCATTAAGCTCCTTATGTTCATCTTGGGGTGAATCTAAGAAACTAAGAAAAGTAATGGCACTCCGATGAGTTAATTACACGCTGCGGACAGGCTTTCAGAACAAGGACACAGAAAAAGCATATCTGAAAGTGTTTAAATGTTCACTGGTCTCGTTCGGCATTTATGGGTCAGATTTGCAGTTTAAAAATCCCAATATAAGCAATATAAAGCTAATGACTGGAGATATTCAGCAACCAAAACATCAGAACTTAGTAAGGAACGATTGCTTTGGGACCAGTAGAATGTGCCAAACCTGAACAGTTTTGGAGGCAAGATGCTGAATCGGGTCTTGTCCAAAATCTTCCTGATTCTGTTTCTCCCACCAGATACAGTGTTTGCTTTCATCTTCTTGTTGCCTTTCTCACGGGGAAACATCTGCTCCACATCTCCAGGCATATCTGGGATGGAGTAACGGTTGTTTTTCTTTTCTGCGATTTTGGGAATATGTGGAATTCCGTTCTTCTCTTGCCCTATCCTGCAGAGCAACTCCTTAAAGACTGCAAAAGAAGACACAGACATTGTGATTGCCCTTTGCACACTTAAAACTTCACAGTGAGTTCTCCTTTCCCTTCAACCCTTTTGCTTCCCACATCCCTGCAGTAAAAGCGAGCCAGAGATTTACAAACCAGGCAGTACATTGCAGTTTAACTTTGATTCTAAGGGTGTGAGTCTTCTCCCATTGAAGTTTTGCTTTTGATTACCTTGGCAGAAAGAGCAATCCCCTTAATGTTCCATAAAACAATCAAATGTTCTGAACAGCACACTTCTCCCAACTACTTTTGAAATTAGCACATATTATAGCAAATTGGATAGACCTGGTCTGCTTTTTCCAGGTAGATTATAAGGAAACATCATGTTCATGGCAACCAGCTCTCTGTATTTATTGACTGTGTTGTCTGCATCTTTTACATAATGGAGTGCAGATGCTTCCTCCAGGATAACTGCAAGACAGACTGATGCTCTGCAAAACTGCCTTTATTTGCTTTCAGTAGTGCTACTGAACAGAAGCTGCATCAACTTTCCTACTGCATTTATCAAAGTAAGCCAGTCTTTTACCAACACTGACATCCCAAAGGTAAAAGCCCACGGAGAAGACAGTGGTTATGTTCTTTGTATTTCTTCCCACAAGCAGATTAAAAACAAACCGATCAGATTGGTTTATCGATTCAAATGATTTCTTTAAAGATCTTCTCAAAAATCTCTTTCAATCACTTAACCCAGAAAGCCAGGATTTTCCCTTGAAAACACAGTGATCCTGGGAGAGTGCAGAACCCTACAGAGGAAATTACCCAGACCGTCGTTCCTATGAGCAAACAACCACAACTTTCCACATAGAAAATCCCAGTAAAATTCCTTATTTCTATGATGTAATAGAATTTCAGGCTATCAGCTTCAGAGTATAGATTCAAATATAAGAACAGGAATTGCTCCCTGTCAGCACCAGGCACTTAGCACTCAACTAAAAAGACAGGGTAATAATTACCACTGTTGACAAAAGCTTCAAGACGTGAATTCATTCAAATTTACCAGAGAAATCCCTTTGCAACTGTAGCAGGCAGCACAAAGCTATGAGAATCCATTGTCAACGTATGTTGCTTACATTTATAACACAAAACGAACCATCTAGCCTTGTCTCGGGTACAGTTCTTCCTTCTTTCATGTCATTTCACTTGATTCTGGACCACCACTTACAGTGGGGTTTTGGAATTAAAAAGCAACTGCTCAGACCTTGGAACCTTTCACCTGCACTGTCATAAACAGAGTAATAACTGAAAAGAAACTCAACAGTGACCAAGGGGAGGTCACTGGGGGAAGAAAGTAAGAGAAGGAAACCATCAGGAAGTCTCAGACACAACCACAGAGGAAGGAGCTATCTTGAGCACAGCCTTGTTCTTTCTGTAGCTATGGTTATCCTGTTGCCTGAAGGGGATTATGGAAAAAGAACAGATGATGTGACTGAGATTTTAAAGGGTATTTATGCGTTTATATTCACACTGACAAGAGCCAACATCTCTATGCCACATCACTTTTTATGTCCCCTTTTCAATTGATCCTATCATTCTTACAGCCATTATAAAAACTTTTACAAAGCCCAGTTTCACATTTTTGCTGGGTTTTGGCAAACAATAGTTTGGTCCTGATCCCTTGGCTTTTTTCAGCCCCATCACATGCAGGGACGTTAAAGCTGCTTAAAGAGCCATTTTGGACTTCACGGGGAGTACAGAGCTGCCCATGGCTGGTGCTTTGTGCCACTCAGTGTGCAGCCCCAGCACATGAGAACTTCTCCGAGGAAATGGAGGCACGCAATGAGATGACTTCTGCACTACTTCTCACTCCTGGAGTGAGGTTGAGAAAGAAAGGTGGAATCTTAATGCACTTCTAGAGCCAGAAACACCGGGGTTCTCTTCACATACACAGAAGTACATCATGTATGAAGTCTACTCACCAAAAATGTTTGTTTTGACAGTGATGGAGAGGTGAGTGTTGTTCCTTAAGATCTCCAGAGCTTTTACAAAGATAATGTTCTCAAAATTCTGTCCATTCACTTCCATTATCTTTAAGAAGAAATAAAAATAGGGACTATTAGGAGAACAACTATTTGGCAGAGTTATAAATACAAAGGTGATAATAGAGGCACAGTGAGAACTTTCTAGAACTTAACACAGCATCTTTATAGCAGTTGTAGGATGAAAACATTCATTGGAAAACAACTAGCTTCATCATGTCAGTGAAGTTATATCCTGGGACCAAGCCAGGACCTCCAGTTCTATGTGACAAATGCTTTAAATACATTATTCTTTGTGATCATCTTGCAATTGGGAACTGCATCTAAATCAGAAGTGGAACGATGAAGCATGGAGCTGGTATTTCATGTAAGGCTGGATGTTGTGGCTCCCACATCCCTGGCAGTGCTCAAAGGCCAGGTTAGACTGGTCTTGGAGCAAGCTACTCTAGTGGAAGGTGTCCCTGCCCATGGCAGGGGGCTGGAATTGGATGAGCTTTAAGGTCCCTTCCAACCCAAACCATTCCATGATTCTATGACCTTCACCTAGATTCAACTGCCATTGCTCCACCAGTCTCAGTGAACAGGGATGACCCACACAAAGTGGGAACTGATTCAACAAAACAATCTGACGGCTTCACATTAACCATATCTCCAATCAGAAGGTTCCCCAAGATAACTACAATTTGGTTTCTTTTCCCATTCTGTTTTTGAAATACTTTGAAAACTATTCAATAGAAACCCATTTAACACATGTAAACTGGAGCTGAACTGTGCCATTCACAACAGGACACTAGCCAGTTGTCTGCTTTCAGTATACAGCATCATCTTCTGCGCGAACAGTATGGTTGGTTGAAGAGTATAGTATGTGAACTTCATTCTTTTTACCTGATCTCCACGCTTAAGCCCAGCTTCTGCTGCCTTACTGCCCATTTCCACAGTCTCTACAAAAATACCAAACCCCTTGTCGCTTCCTCCAAGGAGGCTGAAGAACAGAGGCGAGTCTCTAGAAGGTTTCTGCAGGGTAATTTGTCTCCATTTGGCTTTGGCAGCACAGGCAATATTCAGCAATCTGAGATGGCCTTTCATTTTCTGCAACACAAAAGAAGCAACCAAAAACTGAGCTCGATTCTCCTAGAAATGGAAAAACCAGTTATGAAAAACACCCCAGAAAACAGAGCACCAGAAAAAGGAGTTTTGATGCCATGGAATCAAATCTCACTAAAAAACCCCATCCTCTTCTGCAGTAATGCAAAACCACAAAAGTGAGTGCCCTGTGTACTACGTTATATGGGCTTTATATCTAAAGACATATTTAAGAACAACTTTCGACATGTTGAAAGCAATCTATTATAGACTCCAATGGGTTAGTCACTGGTAACGTGCTGGAGTGCAACATTAGGAAGTATGACCCCTTTCTATTCTGCTCCTACCGTATCTTCCAAGTTCTTTTCAAATTCCTCCAGGAATCGAGTCATAGCAGGATCTCCTTCAAAGTCATTAAAATGATTGTTCACCCACAGCAAGACCACTCTGGTAACCTGCGAAAACAGAATACCAAATCATGTATTTATATATATATATATAAAGGCCCCTATGATTCTTCTCCAATAAACTTTAATCTTATAGATTAACATAGAATAACACAGGATAGAATACTGCATCTGGTCACAAACAGAAGCAGAAGACATTTACAATTGAAATCATCTTCTCTCTTCCTATCATTGTAGAAAGGAATTTATGCCTAATTGTCTCCATCACCCAGTACTTAATGGTGCACAATTCCATCTTCTAAGTTAACTCTTCCTTATGCTGTTTATAAAACTTATAAAGCATCCTTGTATCTCCTTAAAGAAAGTTCTCGGAAGTACGCTTTGATAACAGAAACTTTCAGTTAAATCTTCCGGTTGCTTTCGTATGTGCAACGGTTACTACCAGTCATTACAAATATTTTACCCACCCACATTATACAAAGGTTGGTCTACAGCAGTTTCTCTTCTTCATTTAACAATGAACAATTTCCTCTTTCATTTGCTGAGACAGTTTTCCTTCACTTTTCTTTTCCTAATGGACAGTAGCAGCCAAGATGAACAGCATGCAAAAAGGCAAGAAGAGAACCAGTAATCACAGCAGAAGACCCCTGACACTTTCCTACTCAAAGAAAGACAGCATTTTGAGCTGTTGGGCTTCCTTCAGCTCAAAGCTAGAACACATAAAACCACTAGTGAGGAATTTGACTGCCATCACATTCAACAAATTCGACAGAGACACAAGCTCCAAACCACGAACAGTTTCCATGTGTATGCGCATGGATATATAGGAGTAGGACCTGGTTCTATTTATGGAACCAGTTTTTATCAACTGCATGTGTCTCGAGCACAGTTTATTTTAAGTAGAGTTTGCAGTAAGCTGCTCAAATAAAATGTGCTCAATACACTGAAAAGCTCTACAATAGAACACTATGGAAGACAAGCATAACGCTGTTGTGAAAAGAAAGAGGGTATGTCCAAGAGTTCCCTGACTATCTGGTCAAAAAGGATTTCAGAGACTGGCATTTGCATCTTTAACTTAAGCAGAAAACAGTGTTTATGCAGAAGAGAAGCAGTGTCAAACCTAATTCAGGACATTACATTACACACATACAATACACTGGAGAATCCTGTCTTGATACCAGTGAAAAAACCTCTGCTTTAAAACAGTTCATATAAAATAGCTGGAGCATAATCCTAATTTATCATCAATACAAAAGAGAATCTCTTTGGAGACATTTTCACCCCAAATACTCAACTCTCAGACTCAGACTGACCTTATCCCTGAGGCTGTCCACTGTGAACCACTCCAGGAGCTTATTTCCAACTTCCAGGGGGCTTGTTAGGAATGTTCTGTATGTTAGAAGGAAATCTTCAATGTAGGTTGGATCCACAATCGAATGCTCTTCTATTAAGTGCATGATGAGTCGCTCTGGTGTTGCCTTAAGAAATTAAATGCAAAACATCACTGGTATCTCTCATCACTACCTCTCCCTAGAGTATCTGAACATAAAACCATATGAACATTACACTCCCTTTTGACATTTCAGTTATGGTGAAGTCAAGAGAAAACACTAACGTGTTTAAATCGAGTCTTTGTGCTGCTGCTCTCAGTCCAAATGTTTTGCATAGGTAATACGTGAGACGAGCAAAACTGAGTGTGTGTTCTAGATTCAAACTAAAATTGTATTTATTTACTAATGAATAAGGGTTAGATAGATGGATGGAAAGCACAGAAAGAAATTCACCTTGATAACTATGTGTCCTTTTCTGGTCCCACTGCGATCCAGCTCCCTGTGCTCCTTTACCATCACGATTTCTCCTTCTTCCTCCACTTTGTGAGTGTTTTTTTCCACGTGGTTCAGAATCCTCCAGTAGTCTTGCTGGGCTATGCACACAAACTGCCCCCAGACAGCATGGGTTGTTAATAAATATCCAAACCATGAATGCAACCCCATCTCTGGGCTGCTTCAACACACTCACAACAGCATTCGATTCCAACCCAACTCTGTTCTGCCCCACTACACCAGAAAGTTAGAACAGGAGACAAACGGAACTGGTCACCTTCTTCCAACTCCAAAAAGTGGTTCAAGAGGGCCGAACATATAAAGGACAAAGCCTTTGAGAAGTGGAAAGGGATATTTCAATTTCTCTGCTCCTACTGCATGTCAACCCCAAGCACAGCATGACTGGGGTGGACTAAGCGTACATTTCAAATTCCTGTTTCTCACATAACAGCAGCATGAAATAAATCTCAGCCACTACAGTGTACAACTAACACAACACCAGCAGAGCCCCTGACCCATAACATACCAACCTCCTTTTTAATGCTCCTGGAATGAAGATCATGCATCAAGATCAAAGTAGCCTGTTTTCTTTTATTAAATGCTTAAGGATACAAGATAGTCATATAGACCTGTAGCCTTACCTGACAATCATCTACTTTGGTTCTGACCACTCCATTCATGTACTGTTTGTCCAGAGAGGGAGTAATTCCAAAACTATTTCCCATACAGAGGCTCTCACTCTTCCCATCAGGATAGCTGATTTCCACTGTGCCATTTAAAATAACATACCAGGAATCGAGCTGGAGGAAGTAAAAAGAAAGATTTAAAAAGTGAAGCTAATTCAACAACTTTTAGAAGCTGTTCCAGTGCTCTTATCTCAGAAAAGGCTTATTCTTGTTGTCAGCTGAGTTTTGCAACATGTCATTCACTAAAAGGGTGCACTGTACGGCAAGCAATGAAGATGACTGAAACAAGAACGCTTTTCAGCGTTCTTCATTCATTTCACAACTAATTCAGCAGGGACGAATGCTGATGAATAGATTGCTTTTTTAATCAGCGGGCTAATTGCTACAATACATTTATACCATTTAGTGAGAATGAATACTCTTCCCCTGGGTACCCATTTGGTCACTACCACAGATGAGAGCCTACCTACTTCTCTTGGAGGGATGACCTGCTATGGTCATTCCAGACATCTTGATCCAAGGACAGACAGAGATTTCAAGACAGTGATTTAGAGCACATAAGCTGGGAGCCTGACCACTGACTACTTTGGGCATCAGCCTCCTCCTACTGAATATGTATGGAAACTGCTCCTAATACACAGGCAGTAACACTGTAATACACAGGCAGAATCTCCCAAACGGACTGGCTAAGGTTTATGTATTTTGGATATGGTGAGACAAGAATTCCCTAATTTGCAAGTGTGGAAGAGGTGCAACAGATTTCCCAGCCCTTCACCCCCACATGCCCTTGCTAACCCATTGCCTATGGTGGAAGCAGTAACTTACTTCTTGGCCGTCTTCAAGTATGATGGCTCCTGCTTGCTCTACTACTTCAAATATCATCACTGAGCAAAGTTCTCTCCTCACGGACATGGTCATGTTTGCAAAGGCAGGAAGTTGATGCATAAATTCCAGCAATTGCTCTGTTAGACAAAGGAGACATTGGTAGGAAGACTGCAAGGTGCAGGGGTTCCTTGGACACCCTACCCTGCACAGGTGGATTAAACCTCTGTTAAATGCATGTTAAAATTACTCAGTGGTGTCACAGCTCCCATTAGTGCCGCTGGCTAAATGAGCCCAGTATGCATTTTGCTGTCAAAGACCAGAACTTGACTCCACAGCCCCCTGACTGACTTTCATAGCAGCAATCTAGCTGGAGTGTAAAAACTACTTCAGCTTCAAACATTAAGAAAAATTGAAAACACCCTTATGGTACAGTAATTATAAGCTTGATAGGAGCTTGAAATGATTTTCCAGTGTTTAGAGAAGTAATCTCAAGCATAGCTTCATACAAATTTTACTATTAAAACTAATGCCAATTTCTAGTTAAACACTGCAGTAAATCACTTTAATCTCAAATGTTTTGCCCTTTACAATTAAGTGTATCTGTGCTGCAGTACTACTGCGTTCTGCCATTTAATAACTAATTCAACCATTTCAGGCAGTTAAAACTACCTTGCTACCTATTCCTCCCTTATATCAACTCCTACAATGACTGTAATACTTCACACTTTAAGCATCTCAAAGGTTGTTCTTTAAAACACTTGTGTTCCTCAGACCAAATACTCTTTCAGAGAGGAAGAGAAGAAATCATTCAATGAACTACATCTCTAGAGCAAAGTGATTTCTGGAAGGCATCACTATTTTGAGGCCATACATTTAATGTTGACTCCCTCAACAGTTTTCAGATATGCTCTTACAGATGCTACATGATACAGTTTTACATAAAGATCTTTTTTCTCCTCACCAATATCATCATCAGTTTTATCTGCAGGCTCTTTCTCAAGGCACTCTCGTACAACATCTCGCCCTAGAAGTGGATCAGAAGTTCTGTCAATGTCTTCATCCTCCTCTTCTTCTTCATCTTCAGAGTCTACAGGTGCTTCTGGAAGACCTGTTAAATCAACGTCTCCCATCTCACTCTCTGTAGCCTACAAAGCAAACACCCATCAGACAAAGACTTCAGTGTCTTTAGTTTATGATTTATGACCTTAGGTAGCTAATGCAACAAAAGAAATTCTGTGACCAAAAATCTGAGGTAGAAACTGTAACAGTTGTCTTTGTGAACACCGAGAAAAACACGTTGCACTGAAATCTACAGTCAGTAGATTGGCATAAATCTATTATCATAAAGTATCACCATGCTACAGTAATTACAGACACAAGTTCTGAAACAAAATTAACATACTGCGACATTTGTTCTCTGTCTTTACTTACATCCCTCCCCAACTCCAATGAACTACAGGCAATATAAACCCACCAGTATTAACTGTGCGACACCGCAAAAAGCAAAGCAGATTGAGCGGCTAAAATGAAAGGGATTTGATCTCATTTTGGTATTATAACATGGATTTTAATCCTAGCCTATGCTAGGAGCAAGTATGGCAGCAGCAGTATATAAAGGGAGGCAGGAAAGAGATAAGGATGACTTTTCTTTCCTCAGTTGGCCGATTCTCATTTGATAGCATTTACTCTGGTTTGCAAATTCACATAAATAAGATGTTCTTTCACAATGTGAGACCCTCTATTACTAATGAAATAATGCAATGACTCAGTGCTACCATCGTACACCCAATGGTGTAGATGCATCTCTACTGTCATCAATAGATGGCAACAGAGGTATCACACTGAGCAGACACACGAGGCACTGGTGGAAGAGAATGCAATACTGGTAACAAAAAGCAGAAGGGCACAAGATTCACTTGCGATAATTCCTTATGTAAAGTTTAAATGATGTAATTGCATGAAAATAACTTTGCAAACAGATGGGAGGCAAAGAAAAAAAGCAGCAGTTTTGAATTTGCAATTTCCACTGAGGAGTTTCTCCATCGCTTTTTTTCTTCAGTTGAAGCCAGCATGCAAATCACTTCTCTGTTTAAATTCAAAGAGTTGAACAACAAGATGTGTCACTGAGAAGTATCAAGCAATTACATCGAGACTGGCAGAAAAGGGAGTTTAGCTTTTTAAATGAACACGTTGACAATATTCCCCCTTTGACTTTAAAAGAAATCATGGAGATTTTACAAAAAACACAGAACAAACCAACACAGCAAATGCTCTGCATGCTCAACAGAACCTCCAAACTAAAGGACAGGGTCCCACCTGACCTGACATTGAACAGTTCAGTGATGGGATAGACGCAGCTTCTCTGTGTTGCCTGCTCCAGTGGCTCAGCATCTCCTCTTTTGCAGCTTAAAACTCTTGCCCCTGCCACAGCAGGTCCTGGTAATAAGTTTTTCTTAGAAGCCCCTTTAAGTACTGAAAGGCCGTACTAAGGTCTCCTTGGAGCCTTGTTCCCTTTCCTCTAGGCACCAGGGTCTTCCTCTCACTGCCATGACTTTTCAAGTAAGATGGAGAGTACCTACAGCAGCTGCAGCATCGACTCTCGACCTAGGATGCATCTTGTTGGGTTTCATGGACTTCTGTATATTCAGGATCCTCAGGGGGCCTCAAACCTGATCTTCTGTTATCATGGGAAGGATTTGATTTCCCAGGTCCCCACACTGAGGTTCAGAGACTTGCGAGATGTGGGAAGAGTGACTACTAAGGCAAAAAATTCACTGCTGAGTGCCTCAACCTCCTCCACATTGCTGGTTCTCCTGCCTTTATGGAGGCAGGAGGGAGTGCATTCCCCTCCACTTATGGAGGGAAGGGAGTGCATTTTCTCTAATCTTTTTCTGACTAATATACCCTTCTTATCCTTCACATCCTCTGAGAAATGCCGCTCCAATCATGCCTTGCCTTCCCTGATCCAAACCCCACACCTGTGGGCAGTGCTCCTGTCTTCCCCCCCAGGATACTGTCCCTGGTCCCACACTGTGTGCACTTCCTCCTTGTGCTTCAGTTTGACCAGGAGGTCTTCATCCAGCCATGCTGGTCTCCTGCCTCCCTTTCCTCATACAAAATAACACTCATTTTAAGTGATTCAATCACAGCAGACTGTGCTGCCTCCATCTTCCCACACGCTCCATGTTGATCAGCTAATGCCAGCCCCAGCACTTTGACAGATGAGCAGCATTTCCTTCTCTGACTAGACAGAAAAATACCGGGATTTAGATATCACCTTGGACCTTCTGAGCTTGCCCTCATTCGAACGAAAAGCCAGTAAACCTAAGATATAAGGCTTAAATGATTTAACATCAGTATTTCTTTCAGGAGGGTAATGGGATATATAGGGTTAAATCTGTTTTACATTACATCACTTTACTGGCTTATGTAGCTCACATTAACAGTTCTGGAATTAAGCCCAAGTGCAAATTGTGCTTGGAGAGTCTCAGCAGCACGTGATCCACACAGCATTTTATGCAAGGACTTTTCCAGCATTTCTTCATCTAAATAGCCACAATTTATATCAGCTTCTCCAGGCAGAGTAAGACAGGCTACAGAACTAATTCCCACTTTGAGAAACTCAAGCTAAGCTAACAAAACAGGCTACTGGCTCTACTGAAAAGTGATTCTTTAATACTTTCATTGTATATTACATACAGGAAAATAAACCAATCTTCTCTTTTCTTGATAAATGTGATCATTTGATCAAGCTCTGAAATAAGAGATGATCCTCAAACCGTGTTTCAAAGATTACACGCAGATGGTTGACAAAATGTTGGCAGGTCAGGCAGTGCTGGAAGGGACAGGAAGGATTTTGTTCCTAAAGCCATCTGCAGAAGTGGATGCTCTTCCCAAGCACGATGCCCCAGCTGTTTCCATTATCAAATGTCAAAATCAGCCTTAACAGAAACATTTATGAATCACCAATGTACAGACTGAAAGCAGAAGCTGCAATCCCCAAATCTTATACAAACATGGATTTTCAGGATTGGGAATATATGGCAGGAGTACCTACACCAAGGAGACTGCAGGAACAGCCTCATATGGTGTGTGTCAGGGGGATCACCTGGGAAGTCAGCACCAGATCACGGCCAAAACCCTTATTTGCTAGCTTAAAATACATTATTACTCAATGTAATACCACAAATTTTGTCAGTTAACGTGTTTCAGCTCTGTTTTCCCAATGTCTATTGGGGCAATGCCCCATCCACTGGCCTACACTTTGAAGCTTAAGACATAAGAATAAGCCCTTGCAGTGCTGCAGTGACAGTGATATGCATTCCACTACAATTTGTGTCAGAAACACAGACTGACGCCACTTAAAAGATTTCCTGTAATAACTCCATATGATAACGTATTTAATGCTTGTGACTTCTGATGCAACCTGCTTTTAAGAACAAGGGATATTTTCCCCTTCTCTCATGTCAATTCTGCCAGGAGAAAAAAGTCCAAGCCTTTTTTCAGAATTGACAGAAAACCCCTCAAGTAAGGCCCACTCCCATATGCATATTTTATAGATAATCCATTTTAATATCCAAACCTTAACCACAATTGGAATTACTGCTGGGCAATAATGTTGCTGCCCACAAATAGCATATCCTGCCAAAGTGATAAATGAGAGACTGAAAAGAAAGAGAAAGAGAAAGCTTTAAGTACATCACTGACAGAACTAACCAGATAAGAAACAATTGGCTGGTCATTAAGAGAACAGCATCACAAGCTGTCGATACAGAGAACTAATTCATTCTGGTAGAGTGAGACCCTACCCACTTACATCTGGAGAGACAATCTGGATTACCTGCTGCCCTGGCCTGCCCCAGGAAAAGGCAAAGAAAGATGCTTTAATTCTGCAATACCTGCTGAATTATTATATGAGGATACTTACTACAGGTCAAAGCAGCTGAGGGATAAAATCCCTCATTTCAATGTCTGTAACCATAACCATACAGCTTTCCCTGCTCCTGCGGTTATGAAGTTAGGTGGGGCCAGAAATGGGCTGAATGAAAAAGCAATGGTAATAAAACCCCACTTTGAGTAAATTAAAGTTGTTTTCAAACCTCTAAGGGATAACTTACTTTATTCTCTCTATTAAAATAAAAGCCTACAGTCCAACAGAGAAACAACTGCGCTGCAGTGTTGCGGGGAAGTTGGGCTTTGCAATGGACACATTTGGGCATTTTACCATACACTGAAAGCTCCAACAGGGAGCAGTAACAGTACAGGAGAAGGGAGAAATATATAAATGTATGTTCCTGTGCTTCTGCAGCAAACTGAGGGTCTCATACAATGTGCTCACAGGCAGGATTCCTTTTCTGCTGATCTCACCTCAAGCTTTATGTTCATCGCTTCCTGTTTAACATCCTGGACTGGAGAGGCAGCTGGAACAAGTGAAACCTCATTTCAACACTGTCAATGAATCCAGTGTACACAGAGGAACGGAAACCCCTTCCAGTGCTAATAAAAAATTGCTTTGCTCTTTGCTTCTACCACTCTAATTGTGTTTTCCTCTTCTAGAATTACGTTTGCACTACTTACTGTAAAAATTAATGTTAAAGATACCATTAATTCAAAAGGTCATTTCAAGGCAACATTAATCACAATTACTCAAAAACGCTTTTCTCTCTGCTGACGCTAATGATACTCCTAGAGTTTGGCATGTTACAGACATGAAGCTGACTGTAAAAGCAAAAGCAAACCATCATTTTCCAAATACTTCTATGAAAAGCTTGATTTCAATGCACCAAAAATGCTTTCAGCTACTGAGCCCAATATATTTAATCAAAATGTAGGTTTATTGCATATCAAAGAGACTCTGCTTTCATAATACCATGATGAATATCAGGGAAAACACTTCTTCTGACTTCAAAATCTGCCTATATTGATGCGTCACCACAACATAATGCTGTGTTAAATACTGTGCCATGACGTTATCACACAGTATCTACCCATGCACTTCTCCGTGTGACAAACTCTAAGAGACTTCTCCACAACTGTTATAGCCACTGCAGCAAACTCCATAAAATACCTTCTAAGAGGTTACAAATTGCACATTCTGCATGCAGCAAACACATAGGAAAAGTTCACTAAAAAAGGCATTAAAACCAACAGAGGGTTGGATTACTAACAGACAATCTGCAGTCATTTTCATATTATTAATCATTCCTTAGGGATCAAAAATACACCGTTTATTTGCTCCAGTGCATATAAATATGCTACTCCATTATTTCTTTATTAATATAAATCTCATTTGTTTAGCAGTTATGTTCTTCTAGGATTTTCCAACGAGTAGCCATAAAGCATTTCAAATGCAAGGAATGAGACATGACAGAGGATTCACTCACTCCTACAATGATAGTTTTGTTATCAATAATATATTTTAAGTGCTTTTCACTTAGAGCAACCTCTCCAAACTCATCAGGTAGACAGGGAGGCATCCTGACGATGGTCAGGAACTGTCCATCAGCATCCTGATATATGAGATGTTAAGGCACAATACACAGACTAGTTCTGGTGATTCCAGTTAATTAAATCAATTTTGTTGACTCAGAAAAGTAATAAATAAATAAATCAAGAATCAGAGCAACATCTTCCAGCACCATCAGAGAATGCACAGAGCACTGTGAAGAATCACAGGGATTCTAGCTACTCCTGACCTAGCTGGCAGCAACGAAAACTAAAGAAATTGTAAGGTAATAGATTAAATAGGACAAAAATGCATAGAGACACAGTATTCTAAAAGGATTTTGGTTTCTAATACCTTAGCTTTAAAGTTACCTAGCAATACTTTGCTGTAAATAGATACTACATTAATCTATTTCATGTCTAGCAATAGTACCAGGGTAGCACCAAAGAAAGGCAACGGGCGTCTGAAGTCAAGGTACATCCACATCACGCTCAACAGTTGCTTGAGCATCATGCGGAGTACTCTCCTGCAAGAGTAGCAACACTAGGATTTCCACAGTCCATCAGGGCAGAGAGTGTGTTTATTACCACACTTTTGCTTGCAGAACAGAACATCTGTTATTAATAATAATACAAATCATCAACGAAGGTATTGGAAACACAGGATTGATTTAATGAAATTAGTTCCACTTCAGAGAGAAGGAAGATAATCCTGTCAATCATGAAATGGGACTTTAAAAGCCACAACATACTTGAGGCTTATAAAGATGTGAAAAGCAGTAACAATAGCTTTACAAGGAATTTAGTTCACTTTTGTGTGGCTATGGAGGTTGCAAGTCACACAAGCAACACAGAGATGTGCAGAAGTATCAAGAGGTCAAGCCTTGAATAAAGGGCAACTGGTTTTGGTTTTGGAATGTTTAACATCAAGGGAGGAAAACCACAAAACACATGCAGTTTTACCTGATAAATATCAGATAGGCTGCTGCTCCCAGAATCACTGGCAATGCTACATCCCGACTGGCTTGAAGGGACATGCGTCACCTGAGGATGAGGGTTGTCGGTAAGATGCATCTTGGTAAGGTCGGCTGGAAGCTGTAAGTAACATGGATTTGGGAAACAAAGGAAAACAAGATGGGTAAGTTTGATTTGAAAACAAAGTTATTCATAAAAGTTTTGTTACAGAATTGAGTATCTGTCTGTAACTTGTCACACCTTTTGAGAAAAAGCTCATTTAGGCTAAGCTTGACTAATCATAGAGTGGTTTGGGTTGGAAGGGACCCTAAAGATCATCCACTTCCAATCCCTGCCACGGACAGGGATATCTTCCATAGAGCATCTTGCTCCAAGCCCTGTGTCCAACCTGGCCTTGAGCACTGCAGGGATGGGGCAGCCACAGCTT
>JASSUY010041794.1:23057-50764 GCA_032466535.1 Forpus xanthops
CCCTCACAGGGAAGAGCTTCTGCCTCAGAGCTCATCTCAGTCTCCCCTCTGGCAGTTAAAGCCATTCCCCTTGTCCTAAATGAAAGACTACAGAACTTCTTCGCTATCCTAATATTTATTCTATTACAGTTTTGTGCATATTTTACTTACAAAAGTGTAAGATATCCACCCTGTAAATTACTATACATAGTTCACACAAAATTGGGAAAAGACAAAGTCTGAAATGCAAGAGATTGCTAAACTCTCACAAACTCCCGTTAACAATAACACATGCAAGCAATAGGTATAGAAAAGTGAAGAGATCCAAGCACAAAGGAAATGCAGCACTTTGAAGCCAATGCTTAGCCACCCAAAAAAACACTTTTACATGCTGAAAAATCTATTTTTGGGATTTGAGAAGAGCAGAAAGGTCAAAACACTCAGCTGACAAAACCCAATCCAGTGGCCAAAAGATGCATTCACTGTCTGTCAGCACATGAAGTACGAGGTGACGCACATCGAGAGGTGATGTAAACCAAGAGGTGACCTCTCCAACAGCAATGAGATGTGCAAAAGTGAAGAAGCAAAGCTGAGATTTAATTCTGCTCCAGAGCACAGGTTGGCTTCGTATATATCCATCTGAATACGTCCATGCATTTTTGTGCCACATATGGAAACAGTACGGACACATATGGGCACAGGGCAGCAAGTGTTTTATGATCTCCCTTAAAGCCTGCGGAGATTTGGATTTACTTAAGGCACCGGTATTTAGCTGGTGACACCTCTGCGCTGACGGACACGGTTCCTCCAGCTTGTCCCCATCACAGTGTCTGCAGGCCCCATGCTGCAGGGTGACACTGCTCCTCTGCTCCCAGGGGTTCACACGTCAGCCAGCTCCTCTGCAAACACACTGCAACGCTATCGGCCACGCAGCAAGATAGAGGCACGTACGAGCAAGGTCAGTGCGTCATTTACCAGGAGGATGACATCCAGCACAGCCCAGTAGCTGCTAGCAAGTTGCTAGGCAGGGCTGCTGGCAGCCCCTGATACACTGGAGGTCACTGCAACTGAAAAATCCCAGAGCTTTAGTGGAACAAATCAAGTCATGTGGATGCGTCACTCCCGGCTTAACAAGAGCATGGGTTTGCTGCAATCTCCCCAGCCTGTCCCCATCTTCACCATTTCCCTACCCCAAAAACCGGCTCCGAGTTCAGCTTCAATCAGATTTCTTTCCATCCCTGAGCCAGTCCCACGCTGACTGTGATAATACAGACACAAGGAAATTAAATTTAGGCTCCCTGCCATCCAGATCCTCAAACCTTCACAACAGCTCCAAGAACAAGCAGGACCAAGAGCAGAACCAACCCTGTGGGATATCCCAGGACAAGGGCAGGTGCCTCTCTCCACCAAAAACTGGCACTACCAAAGCCTGCTCTGGCTCAAAGATTCTTCTGTTCCCAAAGAACTGTTCTAATCAACTCATTAATCACTTACAATTGATCTTCATTCTCCTGGCCAGCACTCCCCTTCATCTCTATCACCTATACATTACGTAGACATGTACAATGCTGCTGCTGGAGTCTGCAGTGTATTCTTGTAGAAAACATTTAATGCAGGTTAGATGCAAGGAAACACCACAATCTCTTTTGAAATTTGAGAGACAGATAAGGTTTATTTGAGACAAATGACCTTTAAAGTGCTGCTTGCCACACTACTCCATCTCCCAAAATAAATCACAGCTTCTGTCTTTTGTATGCCATTTTTATTACCCAAAGTGATTGTTTTTTCTTTCAGAGCTCACTAAGCAGCAATACATGGGTAGGGTGTTTCAACATGACAGTGGATGCGGGAAGGATGCGCTGGATGTGGTAATGAGCTTGCTGAAAGTGGCCTAAAATTGGCTTAATATTGGTGAATAATGCTCACTTTCTATCCAACTATGATTTTGTTTGTGGGAGAAACTTAGAACCTGTTGTTACAATTGCAACCATACCTTGAAAAATTACATGTTGGGAAACAAGTTCAAAATCACAATGTTCACCTGTGTCCACCTTAGAGGCTTTCAGATGCAGGCTTATGTACCTCCCTTATCTTCTAGCTAGCTGTGTGCCCCAGCAGTCACAGATAGGAAAACCCCAAACAGCCATGAAGTTCCGTTAAACACTCAACACAGAAATAAACTGTTTACTTGCCATTTTAAACTACGACTTCTACACATCATTTCTGAACCGCATCTCACTTGATCTCACCTAGAACTATCCCATTTTCAAGCCACCCCACTTGAGACGTCTGATAACCGATGACGCAGGCAGGATAAGAACTGCCATGCTTCTGGGACATGGGTATGAACCCAGATTTCCCAGCTAACCCTGATCTTCTAAATGAATACTTAATTCAGCCTCGCAGTAGTATTTCTATCTATACCTATGGCAAACACATGCTGTACAAGAAGCAATTTGCCAACTTCCTCCAAGTCTTAATCCATGATTCTGAAATTAATTGGAGTATAAATTCCAATACATGGTATATCTCACACGCTAACAGACCATCTCTACAGGCTCAAGTAGAGTGCGTCTGCAGTAATATTTACTTCCTACGTAAACCCCATTTACTCTCAGCACTGAAGTCACACAGAGTACTTAGGAATTCAATTAAAAGCTAATTTTGGTGTAATAGGTTTTTAAGATTGTAATGCTCTCTACAACAGAGCAGATTACGTGAGCTTTGATGAGATGACCAACTCCTGAATCAACTCTTTTTGAGAAGCACACTAACAGTGATTGTTGGCTTGAGGGCAACTTCCCTTTATGTGCTCCCCAGGAAGGTTTTCCTACAAAATAAGGCTATAGAAAAAAATCACTGCAGAGTTTAAACGTAGAGAAAAGCAAGCACAGAAGTCATAAGTGAATTAATGTCATGGAGGGAGAGCCCCAAGAGCTCTGTCTTTCTATTCCCCGTTTCTTCCAGGGAAAGAAATGAGAAGAACCTCATCAGCAGAGGGAATATGCTCTTCATGCTTTACTTCCTAGATGACTTCTTTTGGATTTACCAGTATCCCTACGGAAAAGCCACATCTGTGCCTTTTTGTCACGAGTTTTGAAGACAAATATAAGTGCTTCCTGGTACAGCCTGAATAACCAAAAAACCACATGCAGAAAAGATACAGACAAGACGAATCTGCAAAACAGCCTTGATAGATGGACACAAGACCTATGAATTATCTTTTCTACATATAAAAGAAGCTTCACCATTGTGATTTAACCTGCAACAAATGGCATGTTTAACAAACACATTCAGAAGCATCTTGCAATGAGGGCAGCAGCCAAAGGACTCATCACCAAAACCCAGATTACTACTGGAAGCACCATCCACACATTTCTCCTGGTGTTATAGTGCCCATTACAAATCCAAATTAATGGAAGGAAAATGGGCAATAAGGAAGCAGAAGTTTTACCTCATGCTCTATTTGATACTCCTTGATAGCAAAGTTTTCATCAGTTTTCCTAGGTCCCTCTATGGATGCTCACAACCAATCAATGTAGTCTGGACACAGTAAAAGCATCGGCCTCCGAGGGAACAGTCTGTCCTTTTATAGGCTGTGCAAGCAAATTTTCTGTCCTTGGTTTTACAGATTGTCAGTAACCTTATACCTTGTTTGCTTTTCTGCAGCTCCCTGAAACGCTGCCAGCAAGAGCAATATTCAGAAACACCACTGGGTTTCTTTCCATGAAGCACTCACACAACTGCTGTGTCACCATAAAACCCCCCATGTGCTGCTACACCAACCAACCCTCCCACCCCGAAAGCCAGCTCTAAGCTCCGAGCCCAACTATCCCACTTTCAAGGCACGTGCATTTATTATTTTGTTTATTGCTTGAGGTTTTCCATTAAGAGGTTTTCACTGTTTTAAGCTGGAACCCATTAACATACCCTTGGGGACTGAACTGTGATGACACCTGGGAACCTCTGAGCTTTAGGAAATGCTCCCGGCTCAGTCTCCCTTGCACCCAAGTGGTTTAAGGGCAGCAATTTTCCTCTCTCAGACAATACAGAAAGTCTAGACTGTAACAAAGAGCCAGTTAAAAAAAGCATGCTTGCCTTCAACTTTAAAAGGACCGCTTGATCAGAGCTTAAAGGAATCACAGGCCACTGAATCCTCCACTAGCTTCCACCTCTCCTTGTGACTACATCCTTCCATTCCCTTCACATGCCATTTTCTTTCTGATACCCCTGAATCCATGATTCCTTACCCAGACACAGGCGGATGAATTACATGGAGGGCTCAGAGGTGATGAGTGTTTTTCTGCATAAGTCACAAGGCTCCAAACCCCTTCCACAGCAGAGGAAGCTTTGTCTGAGGAGCTGGAGGTGGGATGGGTTTCCTACAGGGCTCCTTCATGGACACCTTATATCAGGACTCCAGCAAGCACCCAAATGCATTGCACCATAGCAGTCCTGGCTTTTTGGAGCCCATCCCAGGCAGCATGTCCAAACTGGACAGGACATCACTGGCTCTGCTTCCGCATACTTTTCCTTCCACTGGCATTACAGCATCCAGCTGTTTGGATGGTCTCACTATGTGCCTGAGTGTTCATCATCAGCTTGTGTATTTTCACAGCATAACTAATTTCTTTAATTAGCTCTATCTTTTCTTTCTTCATGACTGGAACCAGAGCGGGGATGCTCACTCCCCCTGGCACAGTCAGACCTTTCTGCATCCCAGTTTTTGCTCTCATACATCCCATTCATTCCATCTCCAACAAAAAGATGGGAAAAAAAAACAAAACCCACCTCTTGGATGTTTTTCCTTGGCATCAGTAAGGGAATTGTTTTAATCATCTCTCATACCCTGCTAGCAAAATAATGAGAAACCACCAAAACCAACTGGAGTTCTCTGAAGTCATTCTGCTGGATTTTCATTAGCCTTTTTTCCCAAGGATTGATATAAATTTGCTCTGGTTTACACTCCCCTTTCACATTCTGCTCCAGTTTAAAATACACTTAGAGCTGTGTTAATGGGAGAGGAGAAAGTTGCTCCTCTGAGATACAGAAAGAGGCCACTTTGGTATCCACTGAGAGGGTAAGACGAGCCCAGCTGAATTAGCAATGCTGACATCAGTCCTCAGCTAACTTAATGCAAACAAACCCATTTCCTCCTTCAAGACCACAGATGTTCCACCAGTGGCACAAAAGATTTCCTCAGATTTTTAAAGAGCAGCAAAGATGTCTTTTTGTTCTGAAAGCCAACTGATGGATCAGCTGTTTTCCCAACAGGATCAGACAAAATCCTGCAGCCTTCAACAACATAACGCAAACAAACCCGATGCCCCTCCAATTATACCAACTTCAGATCGTTTTCCTTTCTAAAACATACAAAAGATGGGCTCGCTGAGAATATTTATGTCAAAACTTGTTTTGATTCATTAGCTACAGTACACACACGCTCCAGTCATTACCAGTACTATAGACATGAAGCTGGAAGAAATAATGACCAAGTTGATACCATTCACAATAGCCTCGCAGTGCCCTGAAAACCCTTGGAGCCTTCTTAAAATAACCCCAGGCTTACAAAAAAACCCTAAAACCAACCAACCAAAACTGAACAAAGAAACATCTAAAGACTTAAAAACCCCCAGAGGCTTTTCTATGCCTCTGGCAGCCAAGAGCTTCTTGGTCTTCACGGCTCCTACAGCGCGGAGAAAATAAAATCCTCTCAAGTATTACGTTTCCTTAGTTACAATAAGGTGACATGAGGACAAAATCTCCAACTAAATTCTGGTGTCGCCTTAAACCACGCCTGCAATGCAATTTTAATTTGGTTTTCATAAATCTAAATTATAGATTACTGCTATGCCTTAACTCACGATAACGCTAAGAGTCTGACACGCAAGTGTCTCAGCTTTGGAGAAGAAGGGCAGCAGCATTGAAAATTCACCTGCAAAAAGACATCCCAGTATTGATGGGAGCTCGTAATACTGGGAATATCCGATATGGAAACCCTAAATTGTCTCTTTTTGTGCTTCACAACCATCAGTTAATACAGAGCAATAGTGGAAAGTATCCCTGCCCATGGTGGGGGCTTGGAACTGGATGAGCTCTAAGGTCCTTTCCAATACAAACCAGTCGGTGATTCTATGACCTGTGGTCTATTCCTAGCATAACACTTTTAAGTGTCAAGAATTGCTCTTTGTTATTATGAAAATGTAAGAAGAATGTTCAAATAAGTTTATCTGCAATGGCAGAGTTCAGATTTTACTGAAAACTTATACAGTGCAAGACTAAAAAGAGCCTTGCCTAAATAACCGCGGTAGAAAACAAACTGTGGCAGCAGCAAGTGCTGCTGTGACTTGTAGAACTTCCGCTCCTTCCAGAGGCCGTTGCAACTCCAGCACCATGCAGGCAGCAACAGTGACATGCGGGGAGCTCTCTCATCCTGAGACAGTTCTGCAGGGCACAGATATTCCAAACCTGCATTGCGTTTTATCTCAGCTGAATAATTTATAACCCCTTATATCCACTGATTGGTAAAATGCAGAGGTGATGACAATTCCTCTTCACACATCCTCAGGCTGCTACAACCTCACTTCACTGGAATGACACACAAGTGGCAGTCAGCTCTGGGATGCAGCTCACAGAGCTGCAAGGATGCACGGACACCAATGCCGTGAGCAACATGTTCCTTCGCAGCTCCACTGGATAATGGGGACCTCAGGTCCATGCAAAAAAAGCCAAAGGAACACCAGTCTTCCATCTAGGCTTCCTTTTTGTATTCAGAAAGAAATGCATTCGTGGAAGTGAGGGGAGCAAAACAGGGTGGTTCGGAACTGGGCTGTAGCTGTGAGCAGAACTGTAACAAAGCAGGCTTAAAACAAACAAAGTCTAGGAGGAACTCAAGGAACTCAAGATAGGTGTTTCTTTGCATATCAACAGCTGATTTCTGATAAAGACAATACTTCAGGAAAAGGCTTTTTCTGTTGAAAACCAGTATAATGCGTACTTGCGTTTAACTTCACATATACCAGAGTACAAAAAAATCCAACTTCTCCAGAGCAAATGGCCACACAGCCCATATTAAGCTGGTTTTATCCTAAACTATCAAGCAAAAAGTGCACTTAAAAGGTCTTATGGAACCCGGTTTAGAAAAGAGTTTAACTTAAGTTAACTTTAAGTGTAAGAAAAGATCATCATTCATCAATCCAAGCACTCACTGTCCAAGTGCTCAGGGATCAGGGTACTAAGTAACAAGAGGTCATGCTCCTAAAAACCAGTATGATGGAGGAACAATGCAATCCTGTGCAGAGCATGGAGGGGGAAAGATCAGAAAATACAGAATAGGAGAGGTCATAACTACTCTTGAGGAGTTGGCTGAAACTCCTAAAGCTCTGTAGAGGGCTAAACCATGCAACTGAAGCTCGAAGGAGGGAAGAGAACCACGAGGAACCAGATGAGAAGCTCATGGGTAATCACCCACTGCCCGTGCCTGCAAATGGACTTGCACACTTGGGTTGAGGAGGACCCACAGGTCCTGCTCTGGGTGATGATGAGATGCTGGGCTGGAAGCCATAGGTACAGACAAGGAAAGACTGGAGGGAGAGGCAAGGCCAAGAGGACAACAATGACATCGTCAAAATTGACTGAGAAAAGAATCAGTTAATTCTATTTGTACTGAAAACATTCAAAATTCATCCTACCAGGGTTACTTTCCACCTAAGTGCATTTGCAAAGACAAGGATGACACGGAATCAAATCAAGGACACACTATCCAAGCTCTGTTTTTCTTCTGAGGAGCTGAAAATAATCCTTAACTGCATGAAGGTTTCAACTCAAGATCTTGGAGATCAAATCGATGCCCTTTGGAATCAGATGATGTTACACTGGTTTTACTTACTGATAACTAAAACCTGCATCCCAAGCCTGTGATAGGGGAGCAGAAATAGGAATGGGCCTGAAAAATGACTCCAAGTCTTCTGCTCTAACCCAAACAAACTTTCACAGAGCAAATGCATCTTGTTATTATGCTTCGCATTATTAGATTTCCTCTAAAGAACAGAGAGAAGAACGCCACTAAAGCCTAGAGGAAATAAATTACTGCCTACTGTCATAAGACAAGTTTAACATGCACCTGGGATCTTGAATGAAACTGTTTTCCTTCAGGAAGAAAACATTTTAGAAGCTTAGATGTTAATTCAAAAACTCCCCTTTTCTATAAAAAACACATTACCTCAAAAAGCATCCCTTTTTAAATATCCCCTGTAGATCCATTATCCAATCACTCCCTATTTTCCCCATCAGGCCCTCCTGCTACACAAGCAGGGTAGCTGTGTATGCAGCCTAGGCTTGGAAAATTGTTAGGCTGTGCATAAAATTTCTATTACAGAAGAACCATATACATCTGAATCGTTAAGTTTAGAGCTCTCTTTCCAATGACTTCATAACGCATCTATGGTTAAGAATCTAATGCCACAAAGTGCATTACAGACAATTTAACAGACACTGAGAAAGTTATGATCAGAATTCCAAAGACGATCAGCACCTTGCTGAGATACATTTGAATTATTTACATTTTCTGCTTTAAAATACTGCACTGGAATCATAAGAATGCAATGTGAACTGAATGCCTCTTGTCCTGAAGAATACAGCCAGCCTGTGGAAGCAGACCTCCACCAGTCTGATGCAAAGATTACCTTCCTTCATTTTCCTCCAGAGCCACAGTGGGTTGACAACTGGGATCACTTTGACTGCTATTTGTCACAATCCTTGCTACTTATCATACTTGCTATGCTTGCGTTAAGCTGCCTACATCTATTCATCTCATCTCCCAAAGTCAAGCACTCCAGGAGGCATACGGTCCATGCTGATGTGCCATTCTGCCCCTGCACTGGTACCTCCACACAAAACTGATGGAGGAACAACCATCGTCTTCCTGCAAAGGAGATGGTGTGACCTCTCCTGGACATGTTTCCAAGTATCAACATAGCTCTGAGCAACACTGCTGACCTCTACAAGAACCTGCCTGGAAGGGCTGAAAGGTTTATACACAATGCTCACAGCTCCCTCAGCTTTTCCTCCTTGTAGGAGCTCTTTAGGTAGAAAAACAGACTGTACTGATTGCCAAAGTCTACTCTGTCCCTTTGGCTTTTAGAAGCCAAAAGCAACAGAGTCTCTGGGAGATGTGCACACAATGCAATCCAGTGCAGACACCCCTTCCACTCAGGTTGCTCCTAAAGCTGCTTCTCCTGCAGGTTACTCCACAGCTACACAAATCAGCCTCCTCAGGTCAAGGTTAACCTTCAGCAGTACTTCCTTCTGGATACCTTGACCAAAGCTTACCTGTCTGATTAGTCACATGAAACATGACTTCATTTTGCTCTGATTGAATTGATGTATCATTACACCATCACGTTCAGAACAGCTCTAATTACAACTGAGTCAAGAGCCCATTTCCAGACCATTGTCCCATGCCAGTTCAAAGGCAGCTAATGAAAACAGTTCTGGGATAGGTATCTATAGAAATGTAAGAAATTGTTAATTTAAGCACTGAGAAAGCAAATGGAAAATCAGATGTTCACTGCTCTGTGGCAAAAAAACAGTTCCAGTTTCAAAACAGTACCATAAATACCTGACATTTTCATGTTAGAAGTTATGAAGTTGCACATTTAGAAATCTGACATCAGTTCCTTTGCTGTAGTATGTATTATTATAAGCACCCAACAGAAACAGATCTGTGGTACAAAGCTCAGACAAAACCAAAATGGAACAGACTCGGACATAATTCAGCTCATCATCAATGTGATTAATCCTTCGCACAGTTCTCTTCAGCACAGCAGAACACCATGAAATTATCAGTTTAAAAGTTTATGGGGGGCTGTGGGAGCTTTGGGGGGTTTGTGGGTTTTGCAGAAGGGGACTACGGGTGCTTTTGTGGTTTTAGAGATAAAGAACTTTTAGGTATGGACTGGAATGGAAACCCAATTACACCAATTTTCATCAGCCATTAAAAAAAGGGAAGCAAAATCAAACCTCCCCATCCCAGTGTTTATACCATTATATCTATGAGCAGTAAAAGGGTGAGTAAATGGCTTGACTGCCATGGCTGCAATCCACTGGCTACCATCCCCAGAGCTGACAAAGAGGGGCAAAACCCTTTACCATACTCTACATTATTCCTTTACCAAAGCCCCATTTAAGCATAGGGTTTCTTTTTTGTGGTTTCTCACGCGGGCCCAAACCCTATGGAAGGAAGAAGCTCAGCTGAAGCACCAACATGACTAAGCATTCCCATTTTTTAAGCAATGACACTTTCAGTCCTCCTTAATAAGGGCGGTGCGGTTAAGTCAAGCTTAAGTAAACTCATCCCTTCATACGTAATGTCTACAGAGCAGGAAGGGAAGGCAGCAGAAGAGTGTACTTGAGACATGATGATGATACAATCAGGCCAACCTCTGCCAGCAGGAACCCCAAGGTGAGGAGCTGCAATTACCCAAGATGAGCAGACAGAGCCCATCTACCCCTCAAGGCAGTTGAGCACCAGCAGCTCCTTCACTGCACGATGGGGTGGACTCAGCACACACGAAACAGCCAAAACTCCCCAACACGTAAGCCTACATACTCACACACTGACTTTGGCAACCGCACATGGAAACCCTAAAGGCCAGCCCTTTAACCCCTATGCACTGTGAGCTCCCATGTACTGATCAGACATAACCAAGCAGGGAGAAGCATCCTGCACACCCAGCTCTGCCCCTCCATGCCATGTCACTTAGGCTCTCAACTTTTTGGGACCTAAGTCAAGAGCAGATTTCTTGTTCCAAAGTCAATGCAGCATCCCATGACATCAAGAGCACAGGGATTTTGCCCACTGCCTTCAGCCCCTGCTGGCTTCCCAGGCAAGAAAGTTGCACAAGCTTTAGTCCTGCCTGCATAAGCTGCAATATAAATACAAAATAGTAATACATAATACAGAACCTATGCCTGGCCTCTGGTTTGAAAGGCAATTCCCACATCTTCAGTGACTGCTTCTTAGCATTTATAAAACACCAGCAACTCAGCTGATTTCCGGACTGAGCAAACCAAATAATGAGAGATTGACAAACAGTTTTTAAAGGCTTTTATCTCAAAAGGTGACTTTGCCCGAATGTTCCAGATTTCATTGCCTCCTTTAAGAGGAACACCCTTCCCTCCCCAGCCTCTGCATCTTCAGACACACACAATTATTTGTGTCCTTTAAAGCTAATTGCACTCCCATAGTTCAGCTAAATAATTAACCGATTCCACAGCACTGCACAAAGGGAACAAGCAGGACAGCTTCACACAGCTTGGGATCAGAACATCAGTGGGTTTGCATAGCAATATTTCCAAGTTAGCAAAAATCAAGCAGTTATAAAAATGCCACGCTTCAAAACACTTCATATTTCTAGGCAAAAAAAGCAAGCTTTACACAGTTCATAAGGAAACAGCATTGTTTTTCATGGTTCCTGTTCATTTGTAAGCTACGGCCATAGAAAACATACCCCAAGATTTCAAGGTCCCCCCTTTATGTTTGGAAAGGAAGAGCCCATGCAGAGTCCGGCACCTCAAACCCCCGCGTGCCGCTCGGAGGAGAAGGGAACATTCAAACAGCACCACGGTTGTCAATACATGGCAGGGGAATGCAGCACAGACAAAAATCTTACTTACTTTGGAGGCCCACGGTTGCAGGCAGTTGGCATAACATCGAACAAGAAAAGCCATTTCTCAGGCTGGGGAGGGGGAAAAAGTTTCTTTGCTCAAATAAAAGCCAGGGAAGAAAAATATTGAGCAAAATCCCTTCTGGATCCTCTGTACAAATCATAAACCAAAGCAGCAAACATACATGTATGCAACTTCTCAGGCTTGAATTCCACCCTGAATTCGATCACAGCTTCCACTAGAGCTGAGGAGTTTTCAGTATTGCAGTGAGTTCGCAGCAGCAGCAATCCCTATGAAAATGTTCCAGTTATAACAAGCACGTAAATCGAAATCAAAATGTTTTCCTGGCTTTTCAAACACAAATATCCATAGGTTCCTCCAGGCAAGAGGCGTGCACCCGGAAAGCGCTGCAAAAATGGAATTAACGCTGAGATGGATTAGAACTGCACGTTAAAGCAACAATGCATTAAAAGGTGAGATATGAATTCTTCACATTCCTTTTTTTCTCGTCACTCATGCATTGATAAGTGGCATATCTTCGGGTCCACTTTTCGGGAACTTCACATTCATATTATAGCTGAAATTCTGCACGGGTTCTGCAGCATCCCAGGCGATCCAGGACCCCCACACCCTGGATATTAAAGTTTCTTCTTTAGACTCTTGTCCATCATAAGTGCAAAAATTCAATTAGCGTCCAGATTGTAGCTCCAATGTTAACAGGTTTGTGCTGTGGAATGCATTAAAGCCTCTGCAATACAAACCCTCTTCTCTTTTGCCCCCCCCCCCCTTCCTCCTCTTGTTTTAATGCAGTTTACAACTCTGCAGTGTTGCTCAGTATTCTAATGCATCAGTCGGACCCCACGGTTAATCCACGCCTAGCTTTTCCAATTAAAACATCTCTGTAACGCACAACAAAACAGTACATCCATGGCTACAGCAAGCCTGACTGCTGGAGTCCTAATTCCTACTATCTTTGCTTGCTTCTCAGCAGCTCCCTCAGGAGAAGCTCCCATCGATTGGATGCTCCGCAGCAAGATGAAATATCTAATAAGGAGGAAAGAGAGTGGGAGGGGAACGGAGCTAAAAGGATGACATCACCTGTATAGAAAGCCTTTAGAAACTGCATTAGATCAATTGGCTACTGGAGCTGCAGATGCAGCCAACAGAGCATCTTTATTGACCTGATATAAACACACAGATCGGTACAGCAACTGCTCAGCAAACCCCCCTGCATTGCATTTTATATCTTTTTATGATCTATTCATGCATATGTTGGAACTCTCAATATGTTTCTTTCTCCAAATCGTGTTTTAAATGAACCACATGCATCTATTAGCACTTTCCACAGTATTTATGTAGATTATTCCTCATCTCTGCCTCCAGATTTAGAAATAAGTACAATAAATACCTGCAGCTGTTTGTATGCATGCACATACAGATACACCCAGCATCAGCTCACAACAGAACAATTCCTGCTTTCATGTATGGATGTCACACCACAGGCTCAAGGATTTTATCGCATCCTATACACTCACGAGGAGATTTCTGTCTGGAATGAGAAGTAAATTTCTTATTGAAAGGTGATGTTTATAATTCCCATCATTTTAATGGTTTTGAAGCCACGTTAAAAGTTTCGGTGGGTGGGTTGGGTTTTATTCCCCTCAACTAAACCCAATTCTGTTTCTAACCAAAACGGCCTTAATTCGGCTGTAGTCAGTTTAGTTTCATCATTTCTCTTTGCTGCTAAAAGCTGCAGTATTTGCAAGCAGCTCTGTGCCTTGGAAGGCAGCCCAGCCTGCTGGAGAGCTGCTCCCAGGAAGCACCTATGAGATCCCACACCTTGGAGCTGGGGCTGCCGCCTGTGCTTTCCATTCCTAGAAGGCAAATGACTTCTGCTACCGTGCAAGGAGGGAGGAAAGCACAGAAGAGGGAGGGGACCGGGGCTGCTGGCTCTGTGAAAGCCATTATTTAGAACTCTGGATCATTGACTTCGGCTACAGGAAGGGCACTCACTGCTCCTCTCTTCCTTTCTTTGGAAAGCATCTTCATCATCCTTATTCCCGGTTTGCATCAGACTTGAGGGGGATTCTCCAAAACAAAACTATGACTGATAGCCACAACCTCCTGCACAGAAGAGAAGCTCCCAAAGTGATCTGGGGGCTATGAGAGCCAAAAATCCCTTTTCCTGATTTCATCCATGTGTCCCTTGGCACAGTAGAGTCTCACATTTGTGATGCCAAGTTATACCAAGAGGACCCCCCCACCCCACCTCAAACCAACAGCTCCCTTCAGCACTCATCCAGAAGTTGAATCCTTCCCAGCAGATACGCCAAGTGATGCTGGGAGCTGCACCTGAACTAAGAAAACAGCCTTCCCCTTGCACCTCCTGAAAGTGTTTGACACAGCTGGTATTAATATCTGAATTTACTTAACCTCTATCAGGTAATGAAAACAATAATACATGCATCATCAGTATTATGGGGTTTATTTTGTATTTAAAGGAATATTTGAAATTCATTCCTGCATTTGCAAAACGGACAAACACAAAGTTCACGTTCTAAAAAGCTTATTACTTAATTAACAGTAATTACTTCAGATCTCCAAAATGCACCCCAGCAGCCTCACAAATAGCTGTTTCTTTTCCTGTTCCTTCAATACTGAACAATAGGCTAGACACGTCAGCTTCACCTTGCAGCGACTGTACTGCATCGCCCTCATAATTCACAAAACTGTATTCAGAAGCATCTTAAACATCAAACTGATCAACCTTCAGCAGCAATGAGCACTCGAGTACTTCCAGGCATCGTTACCTGTGTTACAGTCATCACAAGTGATAGCAAAGAGAAAAGACATCCCACTCAGCTAAAGGAAACCTCTCCCTGCCTGCACGCCCACCGACAGCACACAAACTCCATCCCTGGTTAACAGAGCAGGCATCCGTCTCCCACCCGCGATTTAAACCCGTCACAGTGGGCACGGGCTCCATCCCACTGGGGATCCTGGCAGGGAAGCCGGGATTTCACAACTACGGCAAACACAGGCTCAATAATGGGAACAAAATCCCATTTCCTTCCAGTTTTGCCTTTAAGTGGAGATGACATCATCGCTCTGGCCATCCCGCCAATGAGCGGCAACGGCAGCACCGCGGGTCCCGGGGGGCTGCGGCCGCCTCTGCTCCAGCCCCGAGCACAGGGAAAACCTGACCCAGTTCCACACCCCGGCTTCTGGGACATCCCCCCCACACTCACTCATTGCCGCTCCCTTCAGGGCTTGGGTTTTTAACACACACGTGGCTGCAGCCCCAGCTCCCCGCAGCGCACGCTGTAAGTTGTTATACATCAGCTGGTTTAATGAATCTCAAAACTGGAGCGACTCGGAGATGGAAGGAGAAAATAATCCAATACAAAGGCTGCTCCATAGCAATCAAAATACTTGGGAAGAGCTGCAGCATCGGGCAGGATCGCGGACAGTAAATCACCAGCCTTATTTGTAAGCCAGATTCCAAGTTTTCAGAGCATCTTCGGTCCACAGTCTCTGAATTAAAGGTGGTCTTTGTTTCCCCACAACGATTTCTTTCCATGCTTGAAATATCACTCCATACATCTCTACACATCATTTATCCTCCCCTACCGCTATGTGAATCCTGCCGACTGTTGCATAAATCTGCATGTTCTAATCGCCTAACAAGAGCAAGGCGCTGAAAAATGGGATGTTTTTAGAAGGGCAGAAAGGCCTTTCATAATTTAAACGTACGTTCAGCAGGATCAGAGCCTCATTTAAGGACACCACAAAGTGAAGTTCTGCAAAAGCAGAGCCCTCGCAGCTGACAGCAAAGGACCTGTCAAGCAACATGACTTCTCCTGATCCATCAGGGAAAGAAAAGCCCATTGTGCTGTGCCGGCGGGAGGACAGCGTCGAGCTCAAAGCCATAGTGGCTCAAAAGGCAGAAGCCACCGGCGAGCCAAGGGGCCTGGGTCAAGGATATCTGTCCCTCTGTCCCCAGTGACCACTGGCATGCTATCCCCTGCTGCTGCTGCAGCACCCAGCTGTGAGCAGGTACCTTCACTTCTTCACACCCCCCATTTAGAGCACAGCAGCAAAGGTAGCATCCTGCCTGCAAGCACACAATGGGGGCTGGGGAAGGAGCCCAGTTGCTTGGAAAGCAATCTGTCACTGCACACATGCAGGCAAAGATGATCCAGGCTAAAATAATTCATTCTAATCCAGTTTTGCGAGTGGGAACTGCCAGCGTAATGCAGAAATATTTCAGCATTAAGGGCACCTGCATCGAGAGGTTATTTCAATGTATGTGAGTGCTTGAAGTGTTTTGGGAAAGGCGGGTGGATGCAGGCAGAGCCAGCTGCAGCGGGAGCTGGATGCAGCCCTGGCTATGCTGGCACAGCTCATTCCGTGTCACTGGCACGCTCCTCTGGCTGCTCCCCGCCATCTGACTTCAGCATCAGAACGAATCACTGCACTTTTGCTGCAGGGTTTGTCCCTTGTTGGAGCTTCTCAGGAATCCCTGTTTAAAGGGAGAGAGAAAAGCAAAAGGCAAAAATTCCAACTCCCCACCCTGTTCCTGACCCTTTTGGGAAGCAGAGGCAGGGAAAGCAGTGCCTGTTCCCCTCCAGGGTGACATTCCCTGGTGCAATCCCATCCTTACAACCATCACTTTCCACAGTAGCACTTACTAACAGGCTGGAGAAAAATCCTATCCAGAGATCTGTAGGACTCACAAGTAGTAGGAAAACACACTACATCCTAAGGGAGGGAGCGAGGGAGAGCGGGAGGGAGCGGGAGAGGGAGGGCAGAGACTGTCATCATCCCCGAAGTGATGTAAGCTTCTAAATATAGCACCAGCAATACAGAAGGAACAATAAAAAAGGCACCATGGATTCAGTTTCTCCACGGCTTTCACACAACCCCAACCCTCTTTTCTCAGCCGCCGTGTTAAGCAGGGAAAGGTCACCTCCTATTTGCGGCGCTCCAGATTTATGTGGTTTATAATACTTCTTTAAATATGTTTATAAACTGCAGCTCTCCCCTGCAGAGCTCCAGCTGCTGGTGCACACACGCTCTGCAGAGCCGGGCAGCAGCATGATCAGCATGGCAAACAGGGACCACGCCAGCACCGGGAGGAAGGGGGAAGCCCTCCTCTGCCACGGACTCAAACAAGAAGTTCATGTCTACGGTTTGAAGTGAGATGAATCATTTCACGCTCCTCCCTTCCTTCCTGACAGCTCGTTTCGGTGAGGGGTGGGGATGTTTAGAAAGGTACACAACCCGAAATCCTTGGTGATGCTCAGGAGGGGACACCAAACCCAGAAGGGTCGGTTTGTGGCATGGAACCCACCCAGAGGCACCAAAAGGATGAAATCTCCAATAGCCCACAGCACAACCTCCTAAAGACACTCTAATTCTGCCCACGAAACGTTACCTCTCTTTAGTCTCAAAACTGAAGTCCCAGCCCAAACCCAACTCTGGTGTGGCCTTAATTTCATCAGCTGCCACCTACGTGGTGACCAGTTGGAGTTCCACACTGGGAAATTGCAAAGCCCACCAACATACCTGCTCATGCCCCAAAAAAGCCAAAGCTAAATACCGCTTCTGTATAAAACCTGTATCTCGAGTTAGAATGAGCAGATTAAGGCTATTTAACGTGGAAGACCATTAAAGTAGGTGTTCCACCCCGTGGGAGGGGGTTGGAACTGGATGACCTTTAAGGTCCCTTCCAACCCCAACCAGTCTGTGACTCTACTTAGAACAGCACACCTCTCAAGAAAAAAGCCCGTGATTAAATGACCTTGAGAACAACATGAACTCCACAGATGAGGTTAAAAATCATCACAATGCCACTTCCAGTATTTCTCCTGTCATTTTCCTCAAGGACTAACACCAAACTGGAAGCCTGAAAGCAGGAAAGGGAGAGGGATCTGACTCTTGCCAAATTCCTCTCTAAGCAAGGGTGGTTTTCACCAGTGAACTCTTATTTATTACTGGTCAGGACATGCACCCTGAAGAGCGTATGTGACACAAGCATGATCTCAGGCACAACATCTCATGAGCACTTTTACTCTAGGAACAGCCCCATGTCTGGAAGAACCACACTGCTTTTCTTTGTGTGGAGTCCACACCAACAGGCTTGCCTGTGCTCAGGTTTAACTCCATGTTGCCAGCATCTCCGCTGTGCCTGCTCCCAGGCTGGGAGCAGCAAGGCAGAGCATAACCTGAGCTCGGTAACAGTGTGAACAGGGAAGGAAGAGGTGGGTAAGGCACTGGCAGAAGTGCTCCCAAGGGGTTTACCAGCAGGGTGACCACAGCACAACACAATGACCACAACACAACATAAAGATCCCCGAGTGGGCTGTGCTGGGGATGCACAGTGCAGCCCCAGAGCAGCTCCACACTGGATGGAACATCACAGTGCAGTGATTCCCAAACTTCCTCATCTTCTAGAATGATCTAGCCCTTATCACCTTTAGCATCACTTGGGCTCCCCTCCACTGAGGGCAAAACAAGCACAAGCCCTGTTATTCTCACCCAACCTAAGAAACTGATCTTAGCAGATAAAGCAATGGGTGGGCAGATGCCGTAGCTACGCTCCAAGCTGACAAACCACAACTGCTAACCAAACTCTAAAGGAAACAAAAATCATCGAGACAATACCAGCGTTGTGGCTACATTAACTTGAACTAAAAGCTTCATCAAAACAACACAAAACTTGAATACTCAACGACAGAAAGCAACTCCAACTTGTAAGAGCGAACTAAGTATCAGCAAGGAACTGAGTCTCAATCACGGTCCCATTTAGCTAGAGACTTCATTTAATCAACTATTTCAAGTATTTCATCTGTCAAATATATCCCCATTAAGAAAGTCTCCACATATCAAATGTAAAATTACAAATGCTGTTAAATGTCATTAGATAGCAATCAGTTCTATGCCAAAACCAGAGAGATTCTTTTAGCTATTCTCTTGTACAGACAGTGGTTTTGATGCCAAGTTTTTCAAGGAAAACAGGGCATCCAAATGCTTGCTTTATGCATTGACATTTTCTGATGGTGATTTTAACTGAACATGGCTCACGATATTCTCAGTCCCTAACCTGGTCCAGAAGGCCTCCCAAGACCAGGAGTCGATATGGGCTTCCATAGTCTACATTAGAACAGCACTTTAACTCAAAATTGAGAACATCAGCACACTCCTTTAAAGAAGTCCCTCAGTGTCAGGAGACATTCGAGCCAACAACTCAGACTTCCAGCTCTTCAGGATAAAATCCAAACTGACCCTTTCACTTCTCTCCAAGGAAGATGAGCCTAAACCAAGGTGAAAGGCTGAGCTGGCTAGAAATGAAAATCCACGCAGGCTGGTACACTGAGTACAGCGTACTGAACAGAAGCAGCCCAGATGGGAGACAGGAAAGAAAGAACAGATCCACACGTGCCACCACCTCCTTGCGTGCAGGAACCAGCTTGCTGGCTGTTTTGTACAAGAAGCCGCTCCGTTTGTAATTTCAAAAGCCTAAACCAATCATATTCAAACCAAGGATCTGCAAAGAACTGCAACTCAGGCACAAAAGGTTTTCACATCCCCAAAACACTGATGTGCCTTTCTCAGGTGCAGAGCGCTGCTCTTCATCATCAACCACCCGGGTGACATGAGCCAGTAATGAGCAGTGGGCACAGCCCTCACTCATCGCTCTCAATCACGTTTGCATAAGAGGCTGCTCATAAGGAATTAATGACTTTGGAACTGCCACCCAACCTCTCAGGCTCCATCAAAACACACACTAACTCCGAACATGCCACATAAAACATTTTCTCAGGTCTTTTCCAAGAGTTCATTTCTACCATGCTATGCACTGAAAGGAAGAGGAAGAACTGTGTAACTCATTGTGAGGAGAGCACATTATTGAAGCCTTTTGACTTCTTGTGCAGGATATCAAGATGTGTTTACAGGTTCTTCTACCACAAACTGCCACAGAGCAACAAAAGGCACAATAGAACATCCCTCCTGCAGCACTGCCAGCACCAGGTCAAGGTCTCAGCAGCTCTTCCCCTTCAGAGAGCAGGGAACACTCCCTGCAAAGCACAGACTGTGCTTAGGATCAGTTTCTAAACAGTTCCGGCCTTCCTGGTGAAGCTGCACAGTTCATGATGTGTTTGGGCTGCAAGCAGGGAATACGTGTGTAAATATCCACAAGTTGTTCTGGAATCATCACACAGACATGTGTCTGCAGAGCAAGCAGAGGGTAACACAGACCTCCTGCAGGGACAACACTGGGATCACGAAGCTGATCATCACTCCAGATTCCACCAGCACCTGGGGATGGAGCAGCTCTACAATTGAGTGCTGAAGAGAAAGGCTTAAAAAAGGTCTTTGCAGCAAGAGAAGAGCACAAAATGATGATGTAAGCACTGGCAAGAAAAACAAGAGAGAAAATTCCTGCAAAGCCATTAGCAGAACACGCATGAGCCCACGTGGGGGCTATATATAAGGTGAAAGATGCATAAGTTGGTCCTCTGAGCAACCCCACAGTGTAGTCCCTAACAGCAATTCAGTACCTTGTTCCAGGACCAAAGCTGGGTTTCTGGCAGAGCAGGAAGATGTCCCTCTGTCCATCCATCCATCCTGCAGGAGAATGATGCCGCATCCCAACACAGTGCCCTTGCCCACAGGCAGGGAAAAGAGCTGTACAGTACTGCCAGCAGCCAGCCTTGAGTAAATACAGGTGCTCACTTAAAATAAACCCTCCCTGCTTTCAGTCTGATGCAGTTTCACTTGTGCATCACTCTGAAATGCTGTTGAACAGCTGCACATGCCACCTCCGAATTGAGGTGATTCCTGTAATGTACAGTTTATAGATAACCTGCTTGTCGGGCCCTTAGGATCCTCAGGGAACTCCTGAATGTACGTTTTGAACAACTACAACCACTCTCCTCATAGATAACTCGGGGTTTACAGGTTACATGTTATGTCTAATAAATAATTTTATCTGAAAACCACAGATTTTAACCAAAGGGCAGCATGTTCAGCAAGCATTTTCTCAGTCTGTGCACAGGCTGTCCAAGCCATCGCTCTTGGCAGATGCTCCTTAATTGATTTAGGGAAGCACCAATGGTCTATGCAAATTCCTGGGAAGGCTTTCAATGCCCCCTTTGAGGATTGGGGTTTTGTTAAGGACCATCATAACCAGCGCCATACTTTCCAGGAGTCCTTAACAATCACATTGCTGACAAAATGAGCAGACCAAATCAATACATAAAGTATGAGTGAACCTGCATTTGGCAGCTTCTCCCTGGCTTCCAAGAGCCAAGGGGAGCACGCGAGGGCACTGTCTGGGCAGATGCTGAGAGCAGGTTCCCAAGCCGGACACCAGCAGGATGCTGCTGGAAGCTGTCCCCAGTTTCACTGGGGAAGCAGCATGTAGCCAGGGAAGCAGACACCTCTGACATCACTTGTTAGGAGCTGCTCAACTGCTCCATCAGCCCCAGCCCCTTCTTCGCTCCCAAAGACCAGCCTGGCAGAAAGCCAGGGGCTCCAGACATGCACTTGCACAGAATCCCAGCCTGGTTTGTGTAGGAAGGGACCTTAAAGCTCACCCAGTCCCAACCCCTGCCACGGGCAGGGGCACCTTCCATACAGCAGCTTGCTCCAAGCCCTGTGTCCAACGTGGCCTTGAGCACTGCCAGGGAAGGGGCAGCCACATAACTGAAGTCATCAGCTCAGGAAGTGAAGTGTTGCAGATGCGGCCTCTTTTTGATCACAGAGGCAAGAAAAGCACTTGAAATGGCAGGAGTTGAGCAGAGCTACAAGCGACAGAGCACGTGGGCTTTGCAGAGGTCCTGTCAGAGGCTCTGCACGCATTGCTGCTCTCAAGCACATTACCTTGTGCGTGGGGACTGCACCCAGGACACCCAATACTTAAGATGAAGACCAGAACAGGGAAAATCATGTTGTAAAAGCAGCACCAGGGAGAAGGAACTTCCATTCTCTGCATCACACGACACTGCCAGAAGGCTGCCAGTGACATTCACTTCTGTACCCACAAGTACACAGCAGGACTCACGGATTTCAGCAAGACCCAAAGTTTCTTCTGATTCGTTCATTAGCAAAGCTAAGACTCTCTCAAGCATTTTTTGAAGGTGTCAGAAAGAGGAACAGTAGATACAAACACATTGAAAAGCAATGAGCTGTGAAAAGCACCATCCTCCAGCTCAAGAACAAGTGATCTTGGCCACAGCCTTGTGAAAATTAATCCCAACAAAGAGATGCCAGCGATGCTGCATCCAAGTTCACCAACGGGCAGCTGGAGGCATCCTGTAAGTTGGTCTTAGTTGGTTTAGATCAATAAAAGGTACCATTTCAGCAAGCCTACCTGGTGGTTAAAAATAGATTATAAAAGATCCATAGTGTTTTATAGCATTTAAAAGGGAAAGGATTAGTGACGGTAAAGCACCTAATGGATTTGATCCAGGGCATTGAAATGTGACTTAACTTCCTGCAATTGTGAGCTACCCTTCGCTAACTCCAGCCTCTGACAGGATTACATTAAGTAATGATCAAAGAACAACAAACCTGCCACTCAAGCAGTCGGCAGCGACAGCTTCTCCGAAGATAAATGCTGCTATAAGGCTCCAGGAAAATTCTGACACGATGTGAGCATTAAGATAGTGTCCATAAAACGTAATATTATAATAAATCTTTTAAACCTCATCATCCTCCTCCAAGGGTTTAAAAGAAGTAAATTTGCATCTCTGAGAAAGGGGATTACTATAGAAGTTTGGTACTTTATTCTGTTCTACAATGAACTAACGTTCAAAAGGCTGTCACAATTGCATAGAAATACACATTGCATCATACACACAGTGGTTTTAGAATACAAATATTTTTCATTTAAAGAAAAAAATCAGAGATAATTGTCCAAAATATAGGTAGGGAATAAATTAGAAACACTTTATTCAAATAAGCTGAGATTTGAGTACAAATTCATATCAAAGTATTGAACTCCATTTGGTTTCAATCCCTGTGAGACATCCAAGTGCATAACTGCACATCTCAGGGTTTATTGGTTAACTCTGAAGATAAATACTTGAACCATTTATTTCCCCATCACTTGACCCAAGATCAAAGCAGCAGTTTAACTGTTACAGAGCACCAGAACTACCATTAAAGATTCTTCTCCTGGGTTGTTAGCCTGGCTGTCGGCGCGTAAGCACTTCTGTATGATCACCAGCATTAGGGACAGCTGAACAAAGATAATCACACCTTTACCTTAGGGATCTCACTGGCCTTACAAAGGAAAACCCCAGCACCGGTAGAACCCTGACACAGCTACTGCCCAGCCCTGTGGATTGAAGCCAGAGCTCAGTCCACTCACATTAACAAGAGTGAGTCTAACATACTCCCTTGCACATCTACTGCAAGAACAGATTCACGTCACTATGCACTTTGAAGATAGAAACAGAAACATAAACCTGTTCGGTCTGAACAAGAACACCATCAGCATATGTTCACTGAACTTCAGTGGGAAAAACAACTTTAAACACTTATTCTGCAAGAGAACAGTGCTCTTGTGAAACGACGCTGATCTACGAACCACAAAAGCTTGTAAAGGAGTCTGAATGGTAACTCCTTCACCAAAGAAACCAACCAGATGATCCATTTTTAACATTAGCTCGTTCAAGAGGAAAAGAGAAAGAAGAAAATAAATGAAGACACCCACAACAATGTGAATGTCTCTTAACCTAAAGATACACAGTTTAAGCATGTACTAGGCCTCTGAAGTATGAGACATGAGTGAAAGGAAGAGCTTCAAAGACGGTAACAATCATTTAAAGCATTGCTTAGAGTATCTGCACACAAAACTTTGCTCCATGCCAAACATCAGGATGAGCTCCAGCAGTAACAGGCAGGGAGCTGCCTGGAAGAAGCAGAAGCATTATAGCAGAGGGGAAACGTGCTGGAGAGTTTGTCAACAGCTTTCCTCACTCTGCTAGGAACACTGTTGTGAGTTCCTGTCAAATGAAAGTTTCATTCAGAAACCCTCATCCTGCCTATTCCCACAGAGGCCGACACGAAGGGTTGCACTACAAAGACCATTGGGATCCAATAGCTACATACGACCAGGCTTATACAGGTAAGAGCTAAACCAAGGCACAGAACAAACCATACATCAGAATTCATTATTTTACCAAATTATAATGGAATATGAGAAAAAGAGAGCACCCAATTTTTATGTACCTGCCAAAGAGGCAGCCGGTTATCGTATTCTGATTTCTTAGTCATCTGTTGAGTTACAAATTACTTTTTGCTCCACCAAATACTGTGAGTATGACACTTTCCTGTTAGGAGCTTACAATCTACACAGCAAGGGTTGGGATTTCAATTCAGACTGCTGAAAACCCAACAGCTTGCAGATTTGCCATCAGAGAGGAGGTTGTTTACTCCTTGCCACTTAGCACTCACTCATCCAGGAAAACACCTAGCAGTGTTAACGGGCCTCTTTTTAGATATTCCTAGTTAACTGACATAAAAGCAGATTTAGGAATGTGCTGTTGATTTATGATGTTTTACCATTTGCCATCAGATGCTGATATCACAATACATAAGCACTTGAAATCTGAGAAAGACACTACATTTGCAACAAGAAAGTGTATGTGCAGAGACACGCGTGCACTCCATGGTGTTGGTAACAAAGGAATAAATCAAGATAAAGAAAAATCCTAATGAGGACATCATTTGTTGACTGATCACAATGCTGTGAGGATACCACACTGACTCCTTGCATCAGTAACCGACAACCTCTAGTCATTCAAGCATGTAACTTTGCCTTTCTTAGACCAGCAGACACTGAGCCCCTTCTCACACTCAGGCATGTTGCACAGGCACCATCAGCATCACTGCTCCTGGGATTCTCCTCCTCTTAGCATTGAAATCTATGAACTATTTCCTGTGTGCTCATTCACTGTCACAAACACCAGAGACAGATTTTGTCACGCACAGACTGGAACTTAATTCCTAATAAAGCCTCATGCACGACTGCCCCGAATATGAGGATCCAACATCTCATTTCAGCAATAACTAATTCAACACCTTACTAACGATAAAATCCAACCCATGTGACAGTTCTTGAATTGAGGTGGCGGAAGGTTAGACTTCAAGCAGCATATTCTCTTCCTGTCAAGGCAACAAGTGCTCCTCTGTAAGTAGAGGTTGCTTTGTGTTCTAAGCAGACATGCTAATGTTGGGGAGAGTCTGGTCTAAAATCACTATCTGCGGTCCAACAGCTACCAACGTGCAGTAAACCAGCAGTTTGTCCTGAAGCACAGGAAATCTTTTAAGTTTATATCTATTCCATCAGGTGATTTGAAATGCATCAACTGAGAAGCTTCGTACCTTTGGGGGAGACGAAAAGGAAGATGGGACAAAAAAAGCAGACAAACTGAATTTGTTTCTTTCTTTTCTATGCATGAAGAGTGCTCAGGGGTTGTGTACTTTCAGTGTTAGGGCCGGGGTATAACCTTTGATTTTCAAAGCAAACCAGAGCATCCAGAACAACTATTTTTAACAGAATAATTTGTCAAGATCACACATATATATCCTGCTACCAAGCAGGAAGTTTGTACACGAAAAATAATGTGAGCAACCTTCATAAAAGCCTTGCAGCCCTGAAACCACAGCTGTACGTGCCTTCACACAGTGCTGATTGCAGAGCCTGGGATGTTGAAGACTAGCAAGTGAGTTGCCGTTACTCTTTTGATGCATGAATTACCACTGTACTATTTTTAAGCGAGCAAACATGAGCAAATAGGACAGTGTCAATACTGAATTCAACTGCATCTGTGATCGATTCAGTTCCAAAGCACAGTTCAAATTTATTCAGGAAGAAACAAAACAAATTCCTACATCTTGACAAAGAAACTCCAAGTAAACTGAGCAAAACCCAATAGAACCCAAAAATGACCATTTCTCTCTCCAGCCAACACATTATTTATGGTGCTCAACTGAAAATTGCAACACCAAAAAACCTCTTTTCTGATAGCTGAATCTTCATTTCCACCTTTGGCATTTGAATCCAGAGCACCCGATGGATCCCCAGCAAGAGAAAACTGTTCCCACACCCACCAAAAATGGACCGTTCTGTTTCACCAGTCCTCCCCAATAAAACAAGCTGCCAACCACACAGACTCATGATGCCAAGGAGGCTGACCAAGGGAGAGCAGACTCACCAACTGGTAACTGCTGGCATCCACGTTGTCGGTGATGGTCTGACGCTCGCCTCTCTGGTTGATCTTCCTAAACCTCCGGCGGGATTGCCTGAGTGGGACTTCTCTTTGCAAGATGTTCTCCTCATTGTCTTTGGAGTTCTCCACCTGAAAGACATGTTGAGGCTCCTGGTTAAACATCCAGTTCTTCCATATCACCGAGAGCCGATGGAGCCGTAGGAAGCTCATGGGGAAGGAACAAACATAAGTTCAGAGCAGTTAAAGCGTTCTCGAGCAAACGGCTCGAGACGTTTCGGAGAACCACTGCTGCGCGTTTCAGAACTACGTTATTACAATGAGCCGGAGGCCACAGCTTCCTTCCAGGAAACTGCTCTTTTTTTTTTAAAGCAAAAAAGTCCCACATATCCTCTAAACAATGTCACTCACTAGCAGAAACCTTCCTGCACCCACACACGCCATGCAACGTGCCTTCAGCACGGCTCATTTCCAGAGTATCCTCAACACAGAAGTTACCATTTCCTTGCGTATTTACAGCCTGGTAAAGGCACTGAATTATATCCTATTTTTATTGGTGTAGCTTTTAAAAGTGTAACTTATTGCTGGTACCAGGCACCGCCAAACAACCTCAAATAGTCCAGCTTGTTATAAACAGCCACTTCACCTATGGCATAGGGACTTGCAATCGCTTCTAGGAGACTGCACTGAATAACAGGGACTTGATTCATACCTTGATGTTAGGTGTTATCTGTGAGTAACCGTCAAAAATTAGGTAAATTTATCTCGTCAGTAAAGGCCAACATAAAACCATTTTATCTCAGTGGTTACAATCCCCTTCTATTTTTCTATTAAAAGCAGTCTCATCCTTTCCCATTTCCTTCTGATGTTTTGGAAAAATATCTCCTAGCAGGAAGCAGCACAGACATACAAATAGGCTGCAGCCAGGCAAGGAGCTCTCTACAATGCATTTACTGTAAAGGAGTTTCTAATGTGCTCCATGATTTATGGCTTTTAATTCCACACACGTACAAATTTCACTTGAAATCCTAAAGATAAGGCTTTAGTGCTGGAACAGGAGAAGCAGCTCTATGTGGCCCTATGCACCCCTCACTTCACACACTTGGGTAAATGATCTCAAATTCAAAATGCAAAAGGTATAAAGGAATGGAAACCAGAAAGACTTAACAGACGGGAACAAGGAAGTAACCAAAACACCTAAACCATCACAAAAGCAAGATCACATCTACTTTCCACAGCACTTGTTCCAAACAGCTAAGCCTGCCTGAGGTCAAAGGAAGGTGTGAGCAGCTGGGCACTTGCCTGGTGGGTTATTTTTGATTCCTTAGAGGAAAATACACATTGACAATTGAGGTTAAAGCCACAGCGGTTAAAAAGGAAGAGTGAATCTCACACCACTCTGCTGTCACAAAAAGAAAGCAGAAAAACAAAGTTCCCCTAGCAAGGGACAAGCCACACTTTTCCCTTGAGTTTTACTACCTGTTTGCAAAGGCACGGGACAATGAGCAGACATCTAGCAGCAGAGCTGCTGAAAGGACAGGACGTAAAACAACACCAGGCATGCAGGCAGACATAAAAGTAAAACAAAGCCATCCTTTGGAACAGGCCATTCGATAGCATCAAAAAGGTGGTAAGACACTGGATATAGAAACCCTTCCTCCCCTAGCATAAAGCATAAAATACGGATTTTAGTTAGTAATAAGGTTGTTCTCAGATTATACAGAATCATAGAATCCCAGCCTGGTTTGGGTTGGAAGGGACCTTAAAGCTCCTCCAGCCCCAACCCCTGCCACGGGCAGGGACACCTTCCATAGAGCA